>PVHT020000256.1:2343533-2457075 GCA_004024745.2 Catagonus wagneri | reverse complement strand
AATGAACACTGGAGTACAGGTGTCTTTTCGGGTCATGGTGTCTGCTGGATAGATGCCCAGGAGTGGGATTGCTGGATCAAATGGTAATTCTATTTTGAGTTTTCTGAGGAATCTCCATACTGTTTTCCACAGTGGCTGCACCAATTTGCATTCCCACCAACAGTGTAATAGGGTTCCTTTTCCTCCACACCCTCTCCAGTACTTACTGTTTGTAGAGGGCTTTGAAATCTGAATAAAACACTCATTTCTGTGATACTTCCAATGCCTGATTTGAAATATAAAGTGACTTGATGATCTCACTAGGTCGCATTTGTGAAATTAAGTCTCTGATGAGGAAGAGTACAGATCCAAGAGCTTACTAGGTGGGAGGATTTGGGTGACTCAGAGTTCTTAAACTTTCCGTCCTCCATGTCCTCTTAGCCCGTTTGTCAAAAGAAGCTGCAATTCTTCCCATGAATTTAGAAGCTCATATCTTTCTTTAATAACTAAAAATTCCTTATCCTAAAGATGCTTCCTTTTATTTTATTTTATTTATTTATTTATTTGTTTTGTCTTTTTGCCTTATCTAGGGCCTCACCCGCGGCATATGGAGGTTCCCAGGCTAGGGGTCTAACAGGAGCTGTAGCTGCTGGCCTTCGCCACAGCAACACGGGATCCAAGCCGCGTCTGCAACCTACACCACAGCTCACAGCAACGCCGGATCCTTAACCCACTGAGCAAGACCAGGGATCGAACCCGCAGCCTCATGGTTCCTAGTTGGATTCGTTAACCACTGAGCCACGACGGGAACTCCAAGATGCTTCCTTTTAGTGTAAAGTTGATTTTCCTCATATCCATCCCCTATTGGCTCTTGGTCTACTATTAGAATCAGATATCAGCCTGTCTCTGGGAGAGGTATAAGCACAATGAAAATTAAAAATACATTAGAAAATTATTGTGTGTAAATAAACTCCAATGATGCTAGAAATATAGGAAGGAATATTATAATTTTTTGCTGGAGTAAATTTTCAGTGGAAAATTTAAAAACCAGAATGTGGTTTTAGTTGCCCATTATTTACTAAATTAGTTAACTGGAAACAAAAATTTAGAGGAAAAAAAGGAGACAAAAGATTTGGGGATATAGCCACCATGTGCCCAAACCATGCTTGAGTACAGAGCTCAAAAGATGCTAAAACCATCCAATTCCTAAAGAACATATTACTAATGGTATGCTCATTTATACTTACATATAAACTATAAAATAACCTATGTAATAATAAAATGGCATTGTGTGTGTGTGTGTGTGTGTGTGTGTGTGTGTGTCTGTGTGTGTGTGTGTGTGTGTGTGTGTGTATGTGATGTTACAGCGAGATTGTGTTATTAAAATCTGCTCTGAGATTTTAGTAGGAAGAGATGACTGTGGGCATCAGAGACCACATACCTGTATTACAGTTCCAAAAGCAGTGGACTCCCAAAAAGGTAGAACTGGTTAATCAGAAGGATTGTATCATAAAGAATCCTTAATGTTACTTAATTGTACACAAGGTCTATGGACTGAAATAAATGGGCAGCTTACTTGGTATTCTTTTAATTGGTATAACTAAAAATTTTTCACTCACACCAACAGAAGTCTAACCCGGGACTCAAAGACTGGAGTTAGGGACTGTTACATAGTTTTCAGAATTTAGTGTGTCCACATATTTTAGGATCTGTTTAAAGAAGTAAATGTCAGGTATATTACTTGAAAGCATGTCTTACATTATACTGACAAGCATGTTCTAAATTTCCTATTATATTCTAGATTTGTATGAATAAACAATGAAAAACCATACAAAGATTTCACAGGTTGGGCATTCATCCAGAATGAATTACACCCTCAAACACAGAATACGATAATAAAATTAGTTCCAGAGTTTCTCCCTGATTATCCTGGGCTATATAATCCAAGTTTCACCTGGGAAAGACTTACTACCTACTGTATAGGAGGGTCAAAGAGATGTCAAGGTTGAAGTGGGTGCAACATATTTCTACCTTATTTTGTGATCCATTGATAAAGTAACCGAAAAGAATTAAAAAATATATTTTTATGAAAGTGAAATAAGAGTCAAATACAAAGCTCTGGAAAAGAGAAATAGTGTTAGCAAAAATAGCTTTTATCAGAAAGTGAATAATCTCCTCTCACTCAGAGCAAGAGAGGAGTAGAAGTCACCTATCTTGACAGGCAAATTCTATATCTAAATAGTGCGTAATAGGAAGTTCTCATGTAAACAGTGAAATAGAATATAGCCAATAATGATCTTAAACTGTGTTGCTTAAGGAAGTGTGTTTTCATACTGAGGGAGGTAAACTAGTAGTAAGTATAAAAATAGTTATGTGATTCATCAAATATTTTTGCATGGAATTAATTATTAGATTGGCCTGAAATTGAATAGAATAAATCAAAATAGAATCAGTATGGTACATATGATATTTTAAATCTCATTGGGATGTTATAATGTACTATATTATTAATTAGGATTATGAAAAATAAAATAAAAGCTTTTCCCCCTAGGGTGTGTAAACAATGCCTAATGTGTTTCACAAAGATAATTTTGAAATCTTGAATTTAAATTATTATGCTACATATAATAGTTTGGTTCCAGAACTAAATAGTGGCTTGCTAATCAATAAAAAATAAATGAATATTGATACTCTAAGACTTTTTCAAGACTTTATTTATAGGACCCTTAAAACAAGCAGGATATTGCATTTAAGGAATCAATATGATATGGAAATTATAAGGCTAATACCCTGTACTTTAAATTCTTAGCGTGATGAATAGTTGTTAAATATTTACTCCTTGATGATTAGTTTGCAAAAGTTATTTCACTTTAAAAAATGAGCAGTCTACAATTATTGATTTACTTTACATTGGACTTTACAGACATTTTCTAATGCTGGTCAAGCAAAAAAGAGAAAAAGATCGCTTAGGGAAAAAACAGAAGAAAGCTGAAAGTTCAGTTTATTCTGTGTCATAAATTTTGAGGTGGTAGAGGATAAAAGAATGAGGGAGGAAGATGCTGGTGGCCTTTGTTTTAAGTGGTAGATTATTTGACATTTAACATCTTAACATGATGCTCTTTGGTTTAATCATACATTTGTAAAAATATAACTTGTCTTTTACACCTTGCCCAACTCTCATCTTTTATCCATTATCTTCCGTATTAAAATATGCAATGTTTGCTGTCTTTAAACTATTTAAAATTACAGAAAGAGTTGCAAAGGAGACATTTTGTAGATTATATACTGTTTATAGAAATACCCCTGAAGATCAGGAAGTCTTGATTTTGTGCTCCTTTAGTATAGAGACTACAGAAATGACTCCAGTTTCTCATTGGAGAATGTTAAATATCATCTCGTTCTTTCCTTTTGTCCACAAATAAAAGAAAAATAAGTTAAATAAATCTAATATGCCTAAGTCATTCTATTTTCAAGAATATATACACTTTTTCCTAATTATGTTAAAGAAAGAGAATAACAAATGACAGAGGCTTTGGGAAGTTCTGAGGAATCTGTGCAGAAGCCTTGAGAAGAAATCAGAGTTGTGACCTTAAATATATCTTAGTTTTCACTCAATGTTCTTCCTCTCCCTGAGGTACAATGGACATATCATGGGATTTTTAACAAATAAATTGAAATTTCAGTTTGAGAAAGGATCAAACTGATTTGAGAAAGGAGAAAAAGTATGAAATTTTTTATCCAAGTTAATCTACCAAGTGAAAACTCAGATGGTGTCGAAAAGAGAAGAAAAATGAAAGAAAAGAAAAGGGGAAAAAAAGAGAAGAAAGAAGGAAGGAAAGACATTCCTTATAATGGTAAGTTCTTGCTATATCTCAAGTTCTTAACAAAACAATCTTAAGATATTTAGGAAGAAAAATTGAAAATTCTTTTCACTGTAAAAAGCGTAATATTCAAAATGAATCTTAGTCCTATCAATTATTTCTAATAATTTAATTTTATACTTACTCAGAAACATTTTTTCTGAAAATGTATCTATATAATAACACTTATTCTATATTTCTATTTTTTTCCAGTTTCAATATTCTATCTTAAACATATTAGTATATTGAAGTTGCAGTGCTTCAAGGAAGTTCCGAGGCTAACTAGTTAGTGTAGAACCCACAAGGGCATGATACATCCCAAAAAGACTGCCTTCAATTCAGATGTCAGCTGCAAGTTTGAGGATTTCTAAGCCAGCTGATCTTCTAACCAACTGGCTACAAACCCAAGAGGATTCCATCTCCTTAGTTTCAATAATTCACTAGAAAGATAACTTGGGAAAGCCCTCTGCTAGCAATTGCGGCTTTATTATAAAGGATACACATCAGGAGCAAGCAAATGAAGAGACACATAGAGAAGAGCTTGGGAGGGTTCTACACAAGTTGTCTCTATGCCCTGTCCACATGGAGTCTGGATACTTCCAAAACTGAAACTTGAAGGCAAGCTGGAATTGTGTATAACCTTTTATTTAGAGAGACGATAAACCATTTGTTCGACGGGAAATTGGTTTCAGCGTAGCTATTCCACTCCACAGATGGTAATTTTTAGGTTATCCTGAGAACACCTCTTTTTGATTGACAGAACAATCCTATTTGGTGCTACACTTTAACATAAGTGAAGATTATTTCTCAAAGTCAAACCAGCACCTTAGAGATGCATTGCTTCACGAAGACTTTAAGCAACCCAGGTTAATGAAAGCTTTGATCTCTTCAACCTGTGGCTTCCATTGTAGCTCTGGGTATTGACATCCAGCTAGTAAGTGGATTTAAGAGATAAAGTGAACAATTAAGAACCAGATTTAGAAGTGTCGTATATTACAGATGCCAGTTTTTCATCGGTTAGAAACAAGGAAGTGGCTTCTGTAAAGAGGAAGTTAGCCTCTGTCAATTAATTATATAATTATACATAACTTAGTACTTCTAAAGTTGGCAACTTGAAAATATAAATATTCATTATCTCATAGTTTCTGTGGGTCAGGAATCTGAGACTAGCTTAGCTGGGTTCTCTGGCTCAAGGTCTTTCATGAGGCTTCAATTAACTCATCAGCTAGGACTGCTATCATCTCAAGGCATCTTTGGAAGAGATCCATTTTCAGGTCATGCTGTTCCCCTCTACACACACACATATGGACATCTCCAAAGGGCTGTTTCAAGACAAGACAACTGGCTTTCTCAAGTAGAAACAATTTAAGAGACAGAGACACAAACTTAGAAGGAGGAAGCAATTTTTATATAATTTCAATTCAGAGGTAAAATTCCATCACTTCTGCCATTTTATATTCACTAGAAGCTGTTCATATGTCTATCCCGCAGTTGATAAGACGGAATTACACTGCTGCGAAATGTATGAGTTTCACATAGGTATTTGGAGTGCTCCTGCTATATATATAACAATGATCTAGTTAAGGAGTAGGATAAGAATAAACAAGAAGGAGAAGAAGGGGTGGAGAAGGAAAAGAAGAAATGAAATAGCATGAATAATAGAGAATGAGAATTAAGTTCTCATTAGATATAAACTTTTTTTTCAGTTCTGTGATTTTCAGAAGTCAATTTTAATCTTAGAGTCTGTCTGCCATACTTTGTTACATAAAAGTAAGATAAATTATAAGAATTCCAAGCATTTCATATTGACTACAAAGGAAACATACACATACAGTATATAACATAACTTCCTAATCATAATGAGAAAAAATAAGTAAATATGTGGTATAATTAGTTGAGAATAGTGAGAAACTCTGTACATATATGAAAATATACTGGGTAAAAATTGTTTTAAAAAGGTGAAAAAAATGAAAGAAAAATCTTTTATTTTGAACCTATATAAAACTCCCTTAAAATGCACTTTATTGTGAAGAAGCATATGGTAAGATTAACTCATTTATATGAGAATTCTGCTCCAAAACTCATTGGTTTGCTGACCAAACCTCTTTGTTTAGTTCTTGGGGTTGTAAATCAATCTCAGTGATAATCAAGACCAATATATTTTACTCAGAACGCCATTAAGCATTTTTTAATGCAACTGCTTTGCTTTATAGTTTTCTTTAATTAACAATGAGTGTATGCCTTAAAGGATTCACAAGCTTTTAATGATATATTTGCCTTTTTTGAGGGATCACAACTCAAAAATGTAAACACATAGGCATTAATTAATGGATTTTTCTTGTGACTTAGGTACAATGTTGTAAAAAAAAGAGAGAGAGAGAAGATTCACAATTATGAGGCAACATTTTGAGTAGACAAAAAGTTTAGGTGAATAATGAATATGATTTAAGGGATGCAGGAAAAACTTTTCCCCAAAGTACAAACTTTATCAAACAATTGCAATGCAGATAAATCTACTCCAAGTTATGCACGCATTTCTAAGTTTTCTATTAAAATGCAAAGACGCTATATAAGCATAACTGCACAATACTTTTAAGTATTCTCCCTGTAGTTGGTAGCATGCTGATAAATGTTTAACAATTTGGGAAATAAAAATAGCTCCAAAATTCTGAATTGTAACATTTGTCAACTTCCCCAGTATAAATATCCTCATCACGGTTGATTTTCAAGATACTGATATGACCTTACTGAATGCAGAGTTGGAAAAAAATGCGAAGTAGCGTACAATTACATAGCAATTCCACAACACAAATGCAATATATGTATGTATCTTCAAGGATATAGATATTGTTAAAATGTAGTAAAATAATTGGGAAATGGATGAATTTTAAGTATTTATTTTGCTTTTAACATAAGTAATTGAATTGTAAATTTATAATTGAGTTTTTTAACATTCGCTATCTTCAAAAATCATCTTGCAAAATTTTTAAAAACTTAGCAACCCACCCATCTAAGTATAGACTGACTCCAGCTTATAACTAACTGTAGTACATTTTTGATATGTTCATTTATAATAGGAGGCAAAGGAGAATTTAAGGGGACAATGACACGAGGTCTGTGAAATCAGGAGAAAGGGCCAAAAGGGGGATTATTCTAGTGATAATACAAAGTGGGCAGAAATCAATTGTCTGTTTGGATTATTTCATTGTATTACCTAATATGGCAACTGGGATGGGCACTACTTGCAGTGATAGTCTAAATAAGCCATTCTTGTATAAATTGACTTTAGCATTTTAATCTACTGGAATATATCTTTATATATTGAGGTATAGGAAAAGTCCTTCTGGCTTATACATGATTTAACTTGAATTTTAGGCTAACCAAAACAGCCAGTTGGTAGCATATTAAACATGCTTCTGCTTTAACCATTAAAAAATAATGCATTTAAAAGTCAAAATAGAATAACTGTGCTTCAGATATCCAAAATGGAACTGGGTGGCCATGTGAAGGTGGCTTCAGAAACATCCCTGCATCACTGAGAACTTGAATTTTCTGAACTGTATTAGACTCAAAGACACTATCAACTATTCTTAAAACAGTATCTGCTAGAAGCTGCCAGCTACAAACTTAAAGTCTTAAGGTCTCTCCTTGTAACTAACATGAGTATTTTGGACCCCAATCAATCCTTGTTTAACAAACACTTTACCTGTTCCAATTATAATTCTTGCTAAACAATTTATGTAATTTTGTGGGGTTTGCCTTTATAACCCTCTCCCATTTCATAATCTGGCAGAACACAACACAGGTGCTTCGTGAACACATCTCCCAGGCTATAATCCTCATTTTAGCTCACATAAAACTCTTTTCTATTGTTATTATAGACTGCTTATTGATGGTTTCCACTGACAAATCCAATGATCCATTACTTAAAATTTATAGGAAATTTTGTAGGAAATTATGTATATCACTTATATGTCAAATTGAAAAAAATACAACAAACAAAGGAATAAAACAAAAAAAGAAGCAGAGTCACAGATATAGAGGATAAACTAGTGGTTTCCAGTGAGGAGAGGGATGGAGGAGGGGCAAAATAAGAATACAAGATTTAAAAAGGGTTTTAATGGGGTTATACGAAATATTGTGTTAGGTGAAATTTTAAAAATTGTAAAGCATCATAGAATTTAAAAAATATTTTAATGAAAAAGTTAAAAAAGTAAAATAAAAAATAAAAACAGACAAAAATGCATAGGAAATTTGGTATATGAACATCATTAATCCTCAACTTTACCTCCATTTTCCAACTTACCTTTTCCATTAAATAACATCAACAATATCTTAAGACATCTCCCCTTATCCACAAATCAAGTGATTTTTAAGTTTACGCAAATTAACATATTCCTAATATTTGTCTCATATACATATCTTTATTATATTTTTTTCTAAGACTGGATAACAGGTTTAGATGTTTTAGGCTGAGAGCTTGCAATATGGCTTTGTGTTACAAATACAAATTTATTATATTAAAGTAAACCTTGAAAAACTCGGGGAACCAATAGACTCTTTGTTAAAAATTTTATTTTTGGCCACACCCATAGCATATGGAAGGTCCGGGGTCAAGGATGGAATCTGAGCAGCAGCTGCAACCTATGCCACAGCTGCCACAACTGTGGCAACACTGGATCCTTAACCCACCTCACCATAGCAAGAACTCCAATTTTTTACAGTATATTACGATGATTCACAAATTCTCTTGATTTAAAACTTTACAGAGTCAAATAAGAACATTCTTGAGATCCAATCAAGTGTTTTGAACTTTTTGCTCAAATGTAGAATAATAATTCTGGAATAAAACTAATTTGTCTCTACTTCTATTTAGAGTTGAAATAATTATATTTCAATATATAATTATATCCAATTTAAAAGATTATGTGTAAATATTAATATCCAAATAATTTTTTAAATGTGTTGAAGGAGGAAATTAATGTTTACATTTCCGAGACCTATTTATTCAGCAAATTTTACCTTACTAATGACTGAGCCTTTCAGCAAACTATTCCGCTCAGTAGTTTGCATTAATCTCTGCTGTTAGATAGGAAGTTTACTGTCATTCATTTATCTCCGCAAGTTTGGTCTTTTTTTCTCTGATATTTTCACCTCTTAGTTGGTTCTATTTCTTGGTATTTGCCATATGTATTTTAGAATTTAAGTATACATATATGAAGGAGAAATATGAATGACAACCTTGCATCAACTGCTTTTAGTCTGAGTTAATGAATTCCAAATTCATATGTCAAATTCTTATCCTTATGAGGTAAATTGCACTATATCTCCGTAGGAGTTCCTTACTTAGAAGACAAACATGCATTTCTAGTTCAGCAGATCCAAAACTGAATTCAGCTTTCCACCAAACATCATCTATTTTTATTTCATACTGAGCTCAGAACTTTGTTGAAAATTATTTAAATTTAGGTCCAATTCCTTATCCCATGTCTGTAAGTTCATCCCTGCATTTATACATTGTTATCTGTCAGAATTCTAATTACATTTTACCTTTGAGCTTCCACTCTGCTCTCATTTCATTACTATTTCAATCATCTTCCCTGGTGCTGTTCTAATCCCTCCACCTTCTAAGTATGCTGATATTGGAAAACAGTCCATTTCTTTAATTTCCTCCAAATTCAAATTTAATATATACATTTAAAATTTTTATAAATACAAAGTGCATTTGAAGAATCTTAATTGTTGAACTTAAAGGAAAGAGTATAGTTGGTCATACTGCTTTAACTGATTGTCAGCCACTCTTTGAGAAAAACTAATTTTTCAGGATTCTCGGAGGCTCCAACCTCATACTTGCAAACATTTATTAAGCTATTTTTATTAGCCAGGAGCTAGTCTAAATATTGAGTATGTATCTCTTGTTTAATTCTCACAATAAAATATTAAAATACTTTTTAATATCTTCTATCTTCATATTAAATATGAGGAAACTGAGACACAAAGAAGTGACATAACTTTCCCAAGGCCAATAAGCAGTAAAGGGAGTAAGTGGGCTTTAAACCCAGGCAGTTTGGCCCTTAAGCCCTCTACAGTCATTAGGCAGAATGTTTTCAGTTTGCTTGTTTTGACTAATATCAAGTTATTCATCCTCAGCCTGAGTTTCTTCATCAGCAAAAAGAGGACAATAAAAGATTCCTTATAGGATTTTTGAGATGATTTAATGAAATGATTCTCATAAAAGTGTCTAGCTAGACAGTACAATGGTAGTTGTATTTATTATTAATTTGGATATGAAGTCATTAGAAAGAAGTAATCTGAGATACAAAGAAAGATTTATGTGTAATGAAATAGAAGACAGTTTTATTATTACAGTGAAAATGAGAAATAGTTTAAAGATAATTTAAGAAAATGGTTGTAAATAAATTATGGTACATCCAGGGGACATTATGTAGTCAGTATTATCTTTCAAAAATATTTAGTTACTTGGAAGTGCTTATAATGTATAACAAAATGGAAAAAAAAAGAATTAAAATCACATGGAAGTAACTGTATACAAACACACTCAAGTATATGACAGTAAGGAATTGCTCAACACTATCACTGATTATTTCAGGAGATTAACGTTATGAATTTTTTTCCCTTTCCCTTTTATATTTTCCAAATTTTCTATCAATTTCATCAAAATAAGCCATTAATTTAAAATTTTATGTCTGCAAAATACTAGAAGAACACTGAAATGGCTTTTTAAATTTTATATCATGGTATGTTAGAATGAAAGTACTCATATTATTAAAAATTTATTAAAACTAAATTTTAAATACCTATTATTTGTTAATAATACCTTAAGTTCTTTCAAAAGTATGCTTATCAATTAAAAAGCCAAATTATTGCACTGTATGAAAATCCCTTTTAATTTTTCATTAAGTAAACTTATGTTTTATTCCCTAAGCACTAATATTTCTTTTTCTGATAGAAATACTATGAGGTTTAATTAGTAACTGTAAATTGTTTTATCTCTCTCAAATGCATGCAAGATATTATTGCAAGAATTGTAAGCAACACACCAAATCCAAATAAAGCATTAACACAAGCAAAATATTTCTATTTCATGACAAAATTGTGAATTCTGGTATTTTGCATCTCCTTCTCTGCCCAATCCTGTGAAACATTTCTCCCATCCCCTACTGGTAGCTGGGAGCCCAGGAATCTCAATTGGCCTCTCATCCACCAGTAGAAAAGAGTGTGCTTTATTACAGCATGTTAATGTTAGGGTCTAAAAGGGCTGAGATGAAGGCTGGAAGGCTTTTTTTTTTTTAAACCTCACTCACAGCATGTGGAGGTTCCTAGGCTAGGGGTCTAATTGGTAGCCGCCCGCCTAAGCCACAGCCACAGCAACGCAAGATCCAAGCTGCGTCTACAACTTACACCAGGGCAACACCAAATCCGTTAATCCACTGAGCAAGGCCAGGGATCAAACCAGCAACCTCATGGTTTCTTGTCTGATTCATTAACCCGCTGAGCCACAATGGGAACTCCAAGGCTGCAAAGCTTTTTGAAGGCTAGCCTTAGAAATCAAATTGTATCACTCTGACAAAACAAAGTTACAAGGCCTGCCCAGATTCAAGGACTCAGGAAAATGAGACTCTTGAGGCAACAAGAGGCAAGATCCTATTACAAAGGAGCATGGGAGGAAATATTGCAGCTGTGTCAGCAAACATTTTGCCACAAGAGTGTCCTTAGGCCTAAGGAGAAGAAAGGTGGCATATTACTGATGTCTTTTCATGTGTCATAAATTTCCCTGCTCCCACCATTCCCAGTGAGAAGTAAACTCTGGAGGCACTAGATAACATTCTTCATAATCCTTCATATAGTAAGGATTCAGGCATGATTTTCTCCACTAATTTTTTTGAACTTTGAAAAAATTCAAAAGGTAGCTGAGTATTTTTTATCATGTGGAAGGCAAAGTACATAGGCTTTGGAAATGTGAAAGCATAGCAATGGGCATTTCTTAAGAGATTAGTACATGTCCAACATTTAATGCAAAATCAGTATGAAAGTTAAAAAGAAAAAAAAAACTAATGTCACTTTCCTTGCCCTCAGGATGGTTACTATCTGCTTGATAAGTCAAATGTAACTAATACACATTGAAATTATAAAACAATGTATTATGTAATTTTTAAGTCTGCTTTAATTAGACAAAAATATGCATGCAATTTATTGAATGTATTGTTTGGGTGATCACAATTATTGAGAGTTAAAGTAGCCTTTTTTTTTTCTTTTATGGAAAAGAACTAGAATATAAATGTAATTTAGATTTGAGTAGTTTGTGCAAAACAGAAAGCAAATTTCAGAAGAGAGTACCGAATTAAGATAAGGCAGATGATTTAAAAAGGGATGTGTAATTGAATAAATACATATTTCAATAAATAATTTGAAATAACATCATAACAACAATTGACAAAATAGTCCCACTAACCATTTGGTTGTTCAATCCAGAATATAATGCCCATCCCTAATTCATATCCTTCTAATACAACCCTCATACATATGTAATGGCCAAAACTTACTGAAAACTGTCCACATACTTTTGAAGTGTTAAATAAATTATTAAATATTTAAGTAAATAATTAAAATTGACTTGGAATATGATCTGTTAAAGTAATATGGTAATAAAGGTTAATTATTATTAATATTTACATCATCATTATTATTCAATATCAAATTCATCTACTTTCCCCATTCTGCCTGAAAATACCTTGTTCTAAAACACTATCTTTTCTTGCCTGGATACCTATAATAGTCCCTTATCTCAGGTTCTGCTTTTGACTTTAAACCTATATTTTTCAAAAAGCAGTGACATATATTTTTATGTTAATAAAAAAGTCTTATTTTTTATGATAGTTGTTTTTAATTTGTATCATCATTTTGTATGGAATGTATCTTTTTGCTTTTCTTGCTTTTAAGATTTGCTACTTGTATTTATTTTTTTAGCAGTTTGCCTATGCCTGTGGCAGACAGATACTAAAGTAACTCCAATGATTCCAGGCCTTCTGATATTCACATTGTTCTGTATTCCACCGGTACTTCCTGCCTCCTGTGTCTGGGCAGGATCTGTGACTTACTTCTAACCAAAAGAATATGACAAATGTGATGAAATGGTGCTCTCCTAATGAGATTAGTTTAGGTTAACTGTATGGCAAAGGTAATGAGATACCATGCATGTGACAATATATATTAGAAAAGACATCACATTAGCCAATTAGTGCTAGAGAGTTTCCTCACAGGTTTGGTGTAAGTGACTATATTGAAAACATCCACTTGGTATGGAACAGCAGATGGTCTCCAGCTGACTGCAAAGAGCTGGGGCCCATTCTTATATCCACAAGGAAATACATTCTACCAACAACCTGAATGAGCTGTTGATGAATCTGCTAAATGAATTAGCAACAGATTATTCTACAGGCAAGCCTCCAGAAAACAATGAAGCCTGTCACCTTTACTGCAGCCTTGTGAGTCTCCTGACTGAGGACCAGTTAGGCTGGGCCTGTGCTCCTAACCCAAAGAAACTGAGATAGTAAATTCTAAGCCAGTAAGGCTGTATTGTTGTGTGTATGCACCAAATTCCATATACAGAATAGACTTCAGTTTAGTACTTTATCTTGATTATGATCTACCTTGCTGCTCCTTTAAGAGGGGATAAGAACCAAAGCTGACCATGTATCTCTAAATTAATTGTAACTCAGATAATATCTGTTTAATTTCCTCTTCTCATTTATTTTATTACATCTTATAAATCCTCTTGAAGTAATAGGACAGAAATCACACTTCAGCCTAACATCCATTTTTATGTAGTTGTGTCCATCTTTTCACTAGGCTGAGTATAATTAGTTACACTGTGCAAATTGTAATATCATGAGAAAAAAAGGCAGTAAGTATATTTTTTTCCTAGATCATAGCCAGAGGTAAGTTCAGTTTCTCTCTATGGGCCTCATTGAGTGCAAACTTCATGTTCCTAGCAGAACAGAATGTCATGATTGGGAAACTGAATATAAAACCTTCTAGAATAAGACATACATAGAATAATGATTTGCATATATATGGCTCCTTGACTTACGGAATTGTAATAAATTTGCATTAGAGCTCTATTTAGCAAGTTTCAAAACTATTTCACAACTCCACTAAAAAGTCTGTCTTGGAGTTTCCATTGTAGCTCAGCGGAAACAACTTGCTTTTGGCCATGAGGACGCAGGTTCGATTCTTGGCCTCATTCAGTGGGTTAAGGATCCAGCACTGCCAAGAGTTGTGGTGTAGGTCACAGGTGTGGCTCAGATCGGGCTTTGCTGTAACTGTGGTGCAGACTGGCGGCTACAGCTCCAATTTGACCCCTAGCCTGGGAACCTCCATACGTTGCAGGTACAGCCCTAAAAAGACAAAAAATGTCTGTCTTAAGTTACTCAAATACTTAATAACCTTGTTTTTAAAATGTTCAAAAATAAAAATAAATATAAAAATAAAAAGTTTTTTAACTTCATGTTTATCACTACATTAAACTGTGTTGAATAACTCTCAAGTTTCTTGCCTTTTACAAAATGATTGCTCACTCATATTTTTGCTGAAAAATAGTTAATTTAAAATGTAGTACATTTCAATATCTTGAAAGATAGCATCATCAATAAAGTTCTTATAAATGTGTAGTTCATTCCTTCTGTCCATTTCTTCAATCTCCAGAAGTAATCTCTGGTGAATGCTTCCCAGTATACCAATTCCCACGCTATCATTTATTATATAATAGAGGATTAAGTATTGGAAATCCCATTTCTATCCATTTTTGTTTTTCCTGATTCTAATGATATAAGGAGTCATTAAAAATAGCTCAGAGTACCACACTGTCTTGATTACTGTTGCCCTGTAATATTGCCTGAAGTCTGGGAGAGTTATGCCTCCTGCTTGGTTGCCAAGACTTGTGGTTGCCAAGGGGGTGGGGGCGGGGGTGGGGAAGGGCCTGGGAGGGAATGGGGACAACCAGTGCTTTAAGGATGGAAAGCAAGGAGATCCAACTGTATAGCATGGGGAATTATGTCTAATCACATGTGACAAATCCATATATGTACATGTAACCGGGTCACCACGCGGTACAGTTGGAAAATCTGACAGAAATCTGTAAACCAGGTATAATGCAAAAAAATAAAAACTAAATTAAAAAAATAGCTCAGAGGTGACAAAATTCACCTACTGCAGTTACTTAAAAAGTAGCTACAATATTTACATTTTATTTTATTTTCATACTACGTCCATCCCTGCACTTTCTTTTAAAAAATATTATTGGAGTATAGCTGATTTACAAATTTGGGTTAATTTCTTGCATTCAGAAAATGATTCACTCATTTGACTTTATTAAAACATAAGTTTTTTCTCATTTAAATTGCAGAATTATATTAAATAGGACAAGTGAACTTTTCTGAAGGATAGCAAACACTGTATTGAAACATTTTTCCTAAGCTTGAAATTGTAATTGGCCATTATTATCTATTATGTACAGGCATCTATATAACTGCTGCTTCTGTTTATTATTTTCCTTTCTTGGGGCTCCTCTTTACAAAATGAATTAAAAATATGACTTTTGTACATTTAAAATGCTAAAAAGAAAACCTGTCAACAAACTAATGTTATTCTCAACTTCAAGCAATGGTACTCTATTTGGTATATTACACTTGCTATAATAAAATAATAAAATATATGATTTTAAACTGCACAAAATACCGAATGACTTCTAAAAGTTAATAGCACTAAAATACACCCCTAATGTACAGTAGAAAATTGACAAAACACTGTAAACCAGCTATAATGGGAAAAAACAAAAATCATTTAAAAAATAAAATATATCCAGGAGCCTCAAATTTACTTGGTATTCAAGTTTTCAGTTGGTGTCAAACATAATGTATAATATTTAGAAATTTTTTGAATGCAAATATCTTTTTATAACCTGAAAATCTAAATTTTCTCCTGGGGTGTGCAGCATGTTAAGGATCTGGCATTTTCATTGCAGCAGCGTAGGGTGTGCTGTGGCCTGGGTTTCAACATGCCATGGGTGAAGCCAAAAACAAAGTAACTTATTTCTAAATGCAGCCCTAAAATGCCAGGAATTAAAAAATAAATATAGTTGATTTAAATGAAATTTTAAAAGGAATATAAAACTTTTTAAAATAATACGTTTTACAATATTTAATACATTAGCATTTTCCAAAGGAGAGAATTTCCAAATTTCTAAGCATTTCTCCTAATTTCTCTTCTATAACTAGATTCTTTTAATATTAGCAACATTGGTGTTACATTATCCATCAATACATGCATAGTAATACAGTTCTATAAAGGATGTCTGAGTCTTTTATGAAACACTAAACAAAATAAGGAACATAAGTAACAAAAGATTAACATTAAAATATTTTATTTTCTGAAGTAATATCAGAATTAAAGAGGCTTTCAACCCAGTCTTTAGCCTGGAACATTAAGAGAGCATAATTCACAGAGTTTTGCACAGGGTACAGTTCAGATGTTTGGATTAGCCATAAATCAGCATTATAAGCAAAATTTTATTCCATTTATGATACTAATGATGAATTCATTCTTGGAAAATGGATGTGTTAAAAAACAATTATATTATTAAAATAGCATTTGATGGGCTCCACTCCAGCCAATAGTATATAAATTCTCCAGCACAAGACATTAATAGATTTTTTTAAGAAAAAGATTCATTGCCAAAGTATGCTTACTAAAATTCAGAAATGTGAGTTAAAAATATTCAGGAGTAAATTTAGAGAAAAATGTGTTTTTTCCTTAATATGTAGAACTAGCTATTAAGTATATCACTTAAGTCAGTCAACATGATCATTTAAACTAAAATCTATATAAACTGATGGGAATAGGAAATAAAATATAGAGAAATAAGGAATAAAAATACTGTCTATAAAGCATAGAAAAGATGACAGAGATGGTTGAAATGATAAAAAATAAAGCACCTTTGTAATTATTTAGTGATTTTTTAAAAGGTAGGTTATGACTCATCTCAGATAAATTTAAGTTTGAGTGCATTTAGAAATTATTAATGCACAGTCAAAAAAATCATGGATTGTGAGATACAGAAGATCATATGTGACAAATATTACTAAATTTCCCACTTTGATATAAAACAAAAATTCTTTTAGATAAGAAATAAAAAATTGTGTTTAACTCAACATGCCAAACTCTCAAGACAACTGCCATCAATACACATAAATATGGCTGACTTCAATTTAACTTCCCTAAATATCTACATCTAAAATGAAAAGAAACTAAAGACCACACCTGTTTCTAATTCAGGCAAAATTCCTGATAATTAAAAATGAAATATATGTAAAATTACATTTGTACATATTGCTCAGTTTATCGATTTTTCCACAGCAGAGATGTTAAATCTATCACATCCCTAGATAAATAGGCACCTATTTAGAGACTCATTCTCACATGGCTGTTAAGATCTCTCCTGAATAATGCCTTTCAATGAAATTTCATGTCACAAAGTACTTTTGAAAGTATAATAAATAAAACTTATATGTGACTAAATATTTATTATCTAAACTGAGATCTTTTTCCAGTTAAGTACATAATTCATTATGATGACACAACAGTTATAAAAATACTCTTTTGGGAGAACCAGGATATACAGACATCTTCTTTCTATAAGATTGAGGAGTAAAACCTACTTTAAATCTATATCTTTTCTGCATGTTTATACTAATCTAGGACCTGGAATATGCAATTGAAATATATTATGTCATTTTATCTGTTCAATAAACCAGTGAGGTTAGTAGTTAATATTATCTCAATACTGTGCAGTTCAAAGGGCTTAAAAGACTCAAGGTAATTGACACAAGTTCCCATGGCTTATAAATATCAGAGAAATCATCGAATTCAAGTATATTAGGGATCAAATTTTCCATTTTTAAATACTATTTAAACCTAAGAGATTGAATCAGATCTGCCTAAAATAACTACCTTGATTCAAACAAAATACTTAAAGTAAAAAAGTAACACACAACAAATGCAAGATTCAGAATTTGTTTCCTGATTTGAAAGCTGTATAAGTAAGTATCTTTTAAAGTGGTATAAATTAAGACCTTATAATACAGTATGAGATATACAATTGAGTAATTTGCCACTTGATAAATTGAATAATCAACAAGATAGAGCATACAACTACAAGTATGTTATCGTGAGAAATAATATATTTTAGACTGCTTATGAAATGCTATATGAGTGATAAGCTGCAAGGACTTATAATTATCAACATTGTCTTTTTCTAAAAGTGCATGCTAGTATGTCAACAATTAGCTTAAGTTTCTAAATGACAAAAATAATAAAGTCTCACCAAGTGATGATAATTTTATTAGATCATTTACAGAGAATATCTGCAATTATCACCCTCTCTATATTAGCATCTTTCTGCAACAGGTCTTTACAGCTCATCCCACAAAAAGGTGGAGTTTATTCTTTTCCACTGAATGTAGGTCATGTGACAAGACTTGTCCAATAAAATTCAAGCCAGTGACACTGTATTACTTTCAAATTTAGGCATTAAGAGCTTTTCCATGCTTTTAATCTCTTTCTCTCAGAATCCTGCTCAGCTGCCATGTGAATAGGTCTGGACTAGCTTATTGGATGAGAGTCACATGAAACAGATAAACTATCCAAGTTGAATCTATCCTATAAAGCCCCGTGACCTAGCAACTGACCATAATACACCAAGAAAACAACCCTCAAGACAGAGGACCACCAGCTGAGCCTAAAGCAAATTGCCAGTCTACAGAATTGTGAGCTAAATAAAAGTTTGTCATTGTAAGATCTTATGCTTGGGATGGTTTTTATGAAGCAAAATAGAAGCAATATATTAGTTAATATGATAGTCCAAATGAGAAATTAAGATGGATGACATCTGGAAGAATGTATTGTTTCCTTTCATGATTGAATTACACTGTAATAATGAAAACATTTTTGATATAACATGTACTTTGGATAATGGACACATTCTCTTATATGCATCATAGACAAAGGTACAAAAAGACTCTTATAAAACACACAGCAGATAGATTCAGGATGCTTTGCATAATCCCTGGATCCAGACGTTATACCTTTATGAAGTCTTCTCCCCTTGAGTTGGCATGGCCTATGACTTGCTTCTAACCAATAAACTGTGGTAATATTGAAAGGATGTAATTTCTATTATTTCATTACTTTATGTAATTATCTGTCTTGCTAAATCCAATTTCATAGCTGTCTTTGAATAATAGTTGGAGCATGTTGTGAAGCCCATGTGACAAGAAGCTGAAGATAACCTCAACTGACAGCCATCAAGAAGCAAGGGGTCTCAGTCATACAGTTGTAAGGAAATAGATTCTGCCAACAACCAAAGTGGACCTGGAAAAAAATTCTCTCAGAGGCAAGCCTCTAGATAAAATTCCAATTGAATTGATACCTTAATTATGGCCTTGTGATACCCTGAGAAGAAAACGCAGCTAAACAATGCCCAGAATTCTGACCTACAGCAACTGTAACACAATAAATGTGCTATTTCAATCTATTACATTTGTGGTAAATTGTTTCATGCACAGAAATAGATAACTAATGTGCTGAATGTGAATCTTGATTTCTCCTTGCTGCTTATAATACATTTAAAGAGAAAAAAAGGTAAATTGAAGTAAGAATTGTTAGCAAACAGGACACAGGATATAATAATTTTTTAAATTTGCATATTTAGATGGAAAAACATACCAGAATGTAAAAAGTGACTTCTAAGACATGATGTTGAGATAAGCACTAATTGAGGCCAAACTTTGAGATGTGACTTTATAAGCATTTGCTAAAATCTGAGACAAAAAACTCAAAAATGTGCAATAACATAAAGAGCCATTTCAAGAAGTTAAAGACATATCTCACAGATTTTCTCAAACACTAAGACCTCTCTCTAAGAAGTACTAAAAGCATTGTCCTTCAGGCATATCAGCAAAAAGCTAAGGTAAGGAAGGGTTTATCTCAAAAGACCTATGTATTTTTTCACCTATCTAATGGATTGACTCTCAATAAAATACATAGGAGACCCAGAAAGTATCTGCAAAAATTGTTTCAGCTAAGAGTGACAGCTTGGCTTAAAAAGGATAAAGAGTATAAAATGAATGCAGCCTACTTGACTTCACAAATACTAATATCAGGAAGCCAGCCAACAAAACTATTCAGTTGGGGACAAATTCTACCATCAATGAGGATGGTAGAATGACTCAGAAGGCAAACCAGTAGTCCACAGGGTGAAGTCAAAGTCACATAGAATTATTCTCAGACTTTGAAACACAATCAAGAAACTCCTAATATTTGTCTAAGTGAATTTCAGAATTGCCATGGGCCAGTGACTTTTTTTTTTATAATACCATTTCCCTTCTTTTTGAATGGAAATATCTATACAACTGGCCCTCCAGATATGCATGTCTCATTAAACACACGTATATACAGGACTGACTGTATTCACTGTATTATACCACAAATTTTATATAAAAGATTTAAGCACTTATAGACCCTGGTATGCATTGGGAGGCCTGGCACCAATCCCACTCACATGTATACCAAGGGAAAACTATGTTGGCTTCCTGTGCCAGTCCCAACACGGCATATTTTGAGTCTTAATTTGTATATTTTCGTATGGATCAAGGGGAACTATGCCTGTGGTACCTCATTTACACCTGGAGCTGATTAGGTTCTGAAATTTGAGCAGATGTGTAACAGGAACCATAGGAAGGGTAAAGGTATCTGGCATGTGGGAGGGACATTGGAGAAGCATTGACTATCAAAGGAAAAAATGTGCAGGACAAACTCATATTGGCCTCATATATTCACTACCTCCTTTTTCTCACACTCTTGTTTATTATCCTATCATTGTGAGTATTACCTATGAGTTGTTTCTAACCAATAGAACATGAAAAAGGCGAATCGTGTTATTTCCATGATTATAACACATGATAGAAGACTGTCTTGCTAGCAGACTCATGTTAGATATTGTATTTCCAATTCACTTTGAAAAAATAAGCAACACTTTCCAGAGGTCCATATGGCAAATACTAAAGGGCAGCTTCTAGGAGCTGTGGGCGACCTCCAGGTGACATTCATCAAAAGGCTAGGATCCTTAGAGATGTAAGGAAAGAGATTATGCCAGAAACTTAAGTAACCTAGGAAGTAGATTATTAAATTGCAGCCTTGTGAGACTCTAAAAAGAGGAACCAGGGAGTTCCCGTCGTGGCACAGTGGTTAACAAATCCGATTAGGAGCCATGAGGTTGTGGGTTCAATCCCTGGCCTTGCTCAGTGGGTTAACAATCCCACACTGCTGTGAGCTGTGGTATAGGTCGCAGATGCAGCTCGGATCTGGCATTGCTGTGGCTATGGCGTAGGCTTGCGGCTACAGCTCTGATTGGAGCCCTAGCCTGGGAACCTCCATATGTCGTGAGTGAGCCCTAGTAAAAGGCAAAAAGACAAATAATAATAATAATAATAAAAAATAATAAAACACTGCACATGTGGTTGCTTTGCTTTTTGGCCACTGGCTAGTACTTTCACTAAATTTTGGTGTCCAAATATTATTTGTCAATATTAACATATTTGAGAATATTAAGTTCTAATAACACCTGTCTTTATATCAATAATACCCTAACTTTTAGTGAGCTTTTAATGAGCTTTGTATGCATTGATACTTCATCACTAACGATATCCCTCAATATTTAAATATTTAAATATTTTCAGGTAAATCATCTGAAACTATAAACCATCAAGGACAGAACTGCCAAAAATCAACAAAAGGATTTCAAAAGATATAGGGTTAAAAGGACCCATGGTGGGGGGAAAATAGACTACATAGGGCGATCAGTGAGAGCAAAAGGTAATGCACACAAATGGTCTTCTCTGAGAAGAGAACTAAAATAAGAACATGTTATCTAATGCAAAATGTTCCAGGAACAAAATAAGATTTTAATCCACATAAAGACCTGGTGAATTGATAAACAGTCCAATAAAGTTGCTGAATTTCTATAATAATGTTTTTACTCAGGGAAAATAATCAAGTAAAAACTAAGAGACTACATAGAGACTTCTTTACAAGGACAAGTTACTGAAATATTGTAGATAAATGTCTACACAATGCTCGAGAAAATAAATTGTTATCTGAGAAATGTCTGCTCATACAAACTTTCATTCAAGACTAAGACAAGTAACTGGAATATCTAAGCATGCAATGGTATAGAATTTTTGTTTTCATAAATGTTCTTGAAAGCATTTCTGAGAATTAAACTAACTTAAGAATGAATCTGCCAAAGTAGAAACATTTATCTAACAAAATATGTATAATGTCTATATTAAGAAAATTACCAAACTGTGATAAATGAAATCCAAGAAGAACTAAAGATAGGCCCCGATCATGAATAAGATGACTTAATATCGACAATATGTTGGTTTTTTCCAAACTGATCTATAGATTCAATATAATCCCAAATAAAATTCTAAGCAAATTATTTTATTCATATCGAAAACTGATTCGAAAGTTTATGTGGAGAGGCATAAAACCCAGAATAACCAACTCAATATTGAAGGATAACAATAAAGTTGGATGACTGATGCAACCCAACTTCAAGACTTACAATAAATCTACAGTTATCAAATAAGTAAGTGTGCTTAATGAAAAGAAATGCAAATATATCATTATAAGAAAATAAAAAGCCCAGAAATAGATGCTCAGAAATATAGTCAACTGATCTTTAACAAAGAAGCAAAGGCAATATAATAAATTAAAGATAATCTCTTCAGAGTTCTGCAATGAGTTAAGGATTCAGTGTTGTCACTGAAGTGGCGCAGGTTTGATTCCTGGCCCAGGAACTTCCACATGCCATATGCGTGGTTAAAAAAACAAAAGCATTCTAAAAGAAAAGAAAAAAAAAAAAAGAAAATCTCAACATGTAGAGACATCCATATAAAAAAATGAATTCAGACCTAACATCTTCAGAAAAACTAATTCAAAATGGATCATAGACCTAAATATAAAACAGGAAAGAGAAAAAAAAAAATCCTAGAACAAAACAGGAAAAAACCTAAATGACCTGGGGTATGCTGGTGACTTTTTAGAAGCAATAGCAAAGACACTATCCATAAAAGAAAGTATTGCTAAACTGCACTTCATTAAAATGAAAACTTTGTGGTCTGTGAAAGACAATGTCAAGAAAATGAGAAGATAAACCACAGCCTGGGAGAAAATAATTGTGAAATACACAACTAATAAAGAACAGTTCTCCTAAATGCACAAAGAACTAAAACTCAACAATAAGAAAACAAAAAAATCTGATTAAAAGACAGGTCAAAATCCTTAATAGGCAACTCGCCAAAGAAGATATACAGAAAATAAATACACATATGAAAATGTGTTTCATATCATATGTCATCAAGGAAATTAAATTAAAACAATGCAATACCACTACACACTTATTAGAATGACCAAGTTGAGAATAATGAAAACACCAAATGCTAGTGAGAATGGAGCAACGGGAACTCTCATTCATTGCTGAAGGGAATGTAAAATGGTACAGCCACTACGTAAGATAGTTTGGTGATTTTTTTTTTTTACAGAACTAAACATATTATTACCAGAAAATCCAGAAATTATGTTCCTTGGTATTTAACGTAAGTAGTTAAGAACATATATGCATGCACAAATTCACACATAGATATTTATAGCACCTTTATCCATAACTGCCAAAACTTGGAAGCAATCAAGATGTCCTTCAGTAATTAATAGAATAAATAAACTGTGGTACATCCAGACCATGGAATACTCAGTGCTAAAAATAAATGAGGTATCAAGCCATAAAAAGTCATGGAGAAACCTCAAATGCATATTAAGTGAAAGTAGCCAATCTGAAAAAGCTACATACTGTGCAATTCCATCCTTGAAAAGGCAAAACTATGGAGACAGTAAAAATATCAGTTGTTGCCAGGGCTGGAAGACATTAAGGAGGAATGAATAGGCAGAAATAGAGGATTTTTTAGGGTAATAAATTACTCTGTATATATCATTTTATCTTAGCTGAGATTCAAAGAGTACGAAGTACCAAGAGGGATCCACAGTTATGGATTTTGAGTGATGATGTGTCAATTAGATTCATCACTTGTAACAAAGGTATCATTCTGGTGGAGGATCTTTACATTGAGGGAGTCTGGGGTCCATGGGGACAGCCTGTATGCGACTAATCTCTGTACCTTACCTTCAATTATGCCTACATTTTTAAAAGAACTGAAAATTGAGAATTCCATTCTATTAAAAAATCAATGAATATAAGCAAATTTGGATTCTTTTAAAATATTCATCACAATTAAAATTATGTCATTTTTAGAATATTAAATCCTAACAAATTTTAGTAATGACTGCTGGGTGAATTAAAAATCTTAACTTTTAAATAAAATTTGTAACAGATTTTATTGTGAATATTTTAATTTATTATAATGGAAGATTTTATAGAAAGAAAACCGTGAACATTAAAATAGGCTAAATACACTTAAAATTGCATCCATATAAAAAGGTTCATTCTGATTTAAATTATTTACTTGCTTGTGTTTATGTTATACTAGAAGCCAACATTAAGGAAAATACTGTTAGGAATCAGCTTATACCACCATCAATACTTATTCTTCAGAAATAACTGATTAAATGTTTTCATGTTCAATTGTTCCCACAGAAAACTGGAGGTAAAATTAATATTAAAAAAAAATAAAACTATTAGGTTTAAACTACAAAGATCTCCAGAAATAAAACTTTATCTCTTATAACTCTTGTGATCAAGAAAGTAAAATACAAAAATAACTTTAATTATGTATAAGTATCATTTGCATCATCTCAGTAACTGAGATAATTACACTAATTAATTAATTTCCAAAGAAAAACAACAGCAATAAGAATGAGGAAGTTTGTAAATTCTGGGTTGTCCTGATACATTAACCTTAAAGCAAAGGACTTAATTTAGCTAAGCAGTTAAAGTGATTTTCAAATTTGTCAGTGTTTGGCCTATCTGTATTGTCATCTAAAAGAATCATGAGAAGAAAGGTGACAAAAGTTGAATTTTTTTAAGGCTCAGATTACTTTCTAAGTAGTCTCCTTGAACTTTTTCTTATGATCATTACTAATCAGTAATTCATTATTGAAATGGGCTCTGAAAAGTTTACAAGTAATACATTTCATCTTTTTTCTAGTGCCCAAATCCATTAATTCACGTAAGTAGAAATAGGAAGCATTGATTTTGTGGCAACAATTTACATTAAAAGCAATGTGCTATTCAGTAATCAGGGATACTAAGCAATTATAGACAATGGTTCATTACTTAAATACTATAAAGTAATATAGAATGGAGTAATTAATAATTACAGCTTCAAATGGCATTTTTCTGGATTAACACAGAATATAAATCATTACACTGAATAGAATCTGTGACAGCTCTAATTTTAAATATTAAATTTACAAAAACAATAAAATATTATAATTTTGGGGAGTTCCCTTCATGGCGCAGTAGTTAACAAATCTGACTAGGAACCATGAGGTTGCAGGATTGATCCCTGGCATTGCTCAATGGGTTAAAGATCTGGCATTGCCGTGAGCTGTAGTAAAGGTTGTAGAAACAGCTTGGATCTGGCATTGCTGTGGCTCTCGTGCAGGCCATAGCTGTAGCTCCAATTAGACAATTAGACCCCTAGCCTGGGAACCTCCATATGCCCCAAGTGTGCCCCCCCCCAAAAAAAAAGCAATAAACCATTATAATTTAAATAATTTATTATGAGATTTGTTTAAAAGTACAAAAAGAAATTGCACCATTTATTATTAGATCGTACACTATTTTGCAAAGGAATGTCTAAAATCACAAACCTAAACTGTCATATACGTTTTCTACATTTCCCCCAAAATAACCTTCACTGAACATCACTTCTATCTAATTAGGCTTCACAGCCAGATATATGTCACAATATGTCACAATATCTAAGATAAATCATAAAACAAATATGTCTAAAGAATGATGAAAACTTCACAGATGTAGACATGATACTTATCAGAACAGGAATGGAAAAAGAATTTACTCTTGCTTTTCAAAACCACATTCTTGTCATATTTACATAAGTAACTTCAAGCAATAGCTGCCATGATGAGTATCTTACTGTGTGTATGTATATATATATATATATATATATCTACCAATTCTCATAAATTTCTAGAGGGCATAGTTTTTGGATTCTCTGCAAATCCTATTGGGCTCTAATTGTAAGTAACCGATTATCAACAAATTTTTATTGTGCTTAAGTAATGAAGGTGCATTTTGTTAAATAAACAGGGTATTTATGCAATCATTATTTTTCTATAGATTTTCAAAGTTGTCTTTCACTAGTAACAACTGTGCATTAAATTCTCAAAACACTCATAAATTGGCTTTCATTTTTTTCTAATTATTTATAGCTATCTTCCTCTTTTTGACATTTTAGTTTCCTTCTAAAGATATTAATCAAGTAAGCACTTTTTCCTGAAACACTGTGGTAGGTTGAATTCTGATATATCAGTGAAGGAAATAAATAAAAAAAAAGCCCTACTTCTATGAAGCTAAAATTGTATAAGAAAGCTCTGAAATATTAAAATGCATGACTTTCATTTACATAAAAAAAATTATATCTAAAGAATTATCTCAGCATAAGCACATACATCTGCACTGAAAATGATGTATGAAAATACAAACACTGGCTTTCCCATCACTGCTCAGCAGAAATAAATCTGACTAGCACCCATGAGGATGCAGGTTCAATACCCAGCCTTGCTCAGTGGGTGAGGATCTGGCATTGCCGTGAGCTCTGGTGTAGGTTGCAGATGCGGCTCAGATCTGGTGCTGCTGTGGCTGTGACATAGGCTAGCAACTATAGCTTGGATTTGACCCCTAGCCTGGGAGCCTCCATATGCCTCAGGTGCAGCCCTAAAAATCCAAAAAAAAAAAAAAAAGCAACCACTAATCAGTATGCTAACTAAATAAAATAATGCTCAGATTAAATTTATCGATGGGTAGATTTTATTCTGCTATTGTTGCTGACAGTCATGTCAGTTTGTAAAACAATGCAACCTAATTGAAATTTTTATTCAACTGACTTTTTTTTGTCTTTTTAGAGCTGCACCTGTGGCATATGCAGGTTCCCAGGCTAGGGGTCAAATCAGAGCTGTAGTTGTTGGCTTATGCCACAGCACAGCCACACCAGATCCAAGACGCGTCTGTGACCTACACCACAGCTCATGGCAACGCCGGATCCTTAATGCACTGAGCAAGGCCAGGGATCAAACCTGTTTCCTCATGGATCAAACCTGTTTCCTCATGGATACTAGTCAGGTTCGTTTCTGCTGAGCCACGACGAGAATTCCTCAATTAACTTTTGACATTATTTAGGTAATGCACTAATTTGTTGTTGTCAAGGTCTAATGGCATATATCCTATATTTGTTAAAACTTAATTATTAAGACTATGAAAGATATCAAATTATATAATATTTTAATTAAAATAATTTTCACATAAATTATGAAGTTTAAAGTGTTTTAATCTGTAGTCATCTATCCATCTAATCATTCACTTATCATTTCATACATATATAAGATTCAAATCATTTGTTATTTAAAAATTTGGAAGAATTCACAGTCTCAGTGTCTTTTTCCAGGAAGATTATTGCCATTAAATAAATATTGTATCTATAGGAATCATCAGGATGTTATTTATGCTTGATCTAGTACTGGTATATTTTTAAAATATTTTATACCTTTATTTTACATCACAAATACTAACTTCCGCTCTCTTAATTCTTTTTAAATCTAAAATTATCCATTAATTTTACAGTGTTAATTTTAGAATGGTAATTGTTTCTAAACGTGTTCTTTAGCACTACCAAATAAATTTTAACATGATTCTGTTTTCTTCCTACTTCTCTTTGATATGTGATCAGTGATTTACATTTTACCCAAATGTACAGACTAAATAGAACATCTTTTTTAAAAATAGTAGATATTCTTCACGTATATCCCTACTTGCAGCAAACAGAAAGAACAAAAATTATATATTTGAGCATATTTGATTAATATATTATAACTGTGAAGAATGAGTATAAACAAAGCCTCTTAAATTTTGTCATCTCCTCACTTACTAAAGTAAATGAAAAAATAAAATCTCTTCTCAGTCTTCTATCTTAGGACACACAGGGTTCACTCTTATCTTCTTATTTCTCTGCCTTATTTCCCTATGATTTCCCTTCTCATTTCTATGTCATTTTCTTATTTTTCTTTAGAAAGGCTCCCAAAGCTATAATGGCAAATGGCATTTTTAAAAATATTATGCTTTTAACTTTTGTTTTTTCCCCTTTTCAATCCATCTAAAAGCAGAAATAAAGATTCAAAGAACTGCATTATTTAAGTGCCAGAAGAAAGTTCAACTGCACATGTGTTCAGAAGCAGGTTTTTCTTCTCCCTGACACTAGATAATCCTGGTCATAATTATTCATGATGCCAGATAACACATAAATCATTCTCTCCATACAATTTTACAAAAGATGAAACATATGTAGCAATTAAACACTTAAATATTATTTACAATTTACCACTTTCTAAGGGATGACTCCAGCATTACAGAACAAAAAAGTGCAAAATTTAGGAGAGCACTCTGGTATTTTCCCTCTACTTCTTCACAATCAATGAGCTCTTTATGTTGCAATATCCCTCAATCTCTGAAATATAGGAGCTAGTTAATTTTAAAGGTAAAGTCATCCTTACCATCAGTTTTCTAATGTCACTATACTTTGTCAACCTACAGAACTTGGGTAGCTATGATGAACATTACTTATACCCTTTTCAGAAGCAAGTGCTTTTATTATTCATGTAGACATGAATAATATTCTCATTATTGATATCATATTCTAAACATGGCAACTGTGAATTTAAGGACTATTGATTAGTTTTGCTTCTCTTCACTATGTACTTTTTAGCGTGTCTAGACAGAATTTTTGAGTTGTTAATATCAGGCCTGTGATTACAGAGAACAGTAAAGCAACCTATTTTTTGAAAGATAAAATACTGAAACACAATTGTGAAAAGAGAATACCAAAGTTATACACTTCAAAGGTAGAGTTAGGACTTCTATGAATGCTGACTGAACACATTATTTTAGACCCTTAATCTTTGATCTTTAAAAATTGCTGTCCAAGGTCCTGAAGCTGGACTGTTATTCTGGATTATCTCATTCTTCAGGATTCTTAGGCTTTTTTCCCTGGTTCACATTCATTTAGCCTTGTTCTTTCTCTCTTGTTTTTTCTTTTCCTTTAATTTTCTTTTTCTAAATTAAACATGGGAAGTTTGCAAAGAATCATATATTATGATAAAAAGTATGATTAAAGAGATATAATGAAACCTATAGCACCATAGGGCAGAGGACAGTATCAATGGAAGTACAAACTTGGCAAGAGTCCAGACCTCATTGGAAGAAGTATATTTGGTTTTGGTCACTGGATAACAGAGGAGTTCAGTGGTTTAGCTAGGGAATAAAAACTATGGAAAAAACTATGGTGGCCAGTTGGACATTCATGTAGATGCCCACACTGAGGGCCAATTCTTTGATTAGGAATAGTAGAATTAAGCAGCAGATAAAACTGAGCTAACCAAACCACCACTGTCACTACTTGTATCCATTATTACATCAGAATGCTATCTATCTGCTGTAATAGACTGGGTACAAAATAAAGAACTCTGTGTTTCTGATAGAGGCACTACTGCATGCCAGACTTGTAACTCCTACCAAAATTGGGTCTTTGTCTCACAGCACAAAAAGGTCACTTTGGGTGGGACTTTAACACTGTCTACTCTTGGAAGATTTACTTTGGACATTTTGAGGACTATCAACAGTACTTCACTAATGTTTGTATTTTTACAGGTATGCATGTTGCTGTTCTAGGATCATCAGCTAACTTTGGCCACACTATTATAACCTTTGAAACTAATGCAGGCTGTGTATTTGGTTCTGCAGACAACCTATAATCTTGCAATGATCTACCTTTTCTTGCAACCCTACCTAAAAATGGACCATTAGTCAAGGTATTCAGTGATAATTCCAAGGCAACTACCAACTTGCAGGTTCATAGCATCATTGAGCTCTAGAATAATCTCCTCAAAGATCAGATCCTGCTGTATAGCACTGGGAACCGTATCTAGTCACTTGTCATGGAGCGTGATAGAGGATAATGTAAGAAAAAGAATATACGTGTGTGTGTGTGTGTCTGTGTGTGTGTGTGTGTGTGTGTGTGTGTGTGTGTGTATGTATATGTGTGTATGACGGGATCACTTTGCTGTAGCAAATTGACAGAACAGTGTAAACCAACTATAATAGAAAATAGAAAAATCATTATAAAAGAGTCAACTCAAAATGATCTCTATCTCCCTCATCTCTCCCCACCCACACAACTGTAATGCAAGTTTGCTCACTGCAAGTTTCTATACCCAGAATGGGATCATCTTTGCTTGGTAACTTTCCAGATGACAATTAGGTGACTATGGAAATAAACTAGCACATTGCTCACTCTGAAGGAATATAGCAATATTATCCCAAAATGAATACTATGTAGTCATTCCTATAGGAAATCTTTGACAATCAACTCAAAGGTTAATTAATGCAGTTGAAAAACCTAATTTATTATCCCAAACCTTAGAAGCTCTGTAATAATGGCATATTTAAATATAATCCTGATGTTTAAATGACTCCTAAGTAGATCACCTTAAGGAAGAAATCCATTAATATGGATATAGGTAATAAGGTCATTACCAGGGTTGAAAAAATTTAAAATTACATGAAAAGTGCTCATTAATACACTAAATAGTAGAGTTTTAAAGAGATTATGAAACATTCCTGAAAGGTACATTTCATTTTAAGGAAATAACATCTGAGGAAATCTAGTAACCTTAGGCAATTCTCTAAAAATTGTTAAAATAGCCAGCAAGATGAAAAAGCACAGATTTTTTTTTCCACAGAGGATAATTTACATCCAATTTCTCTACTGGAGTTAAACTGAGAAAAAATACAGTAACACAGATGTACCAGGGCCCTGAAAGTAAGAGATATACATTCAAATTCTAAATTTCAAAATCTAGCTTTATGACTGCATCTCAAGATTCCTAATTTTTCAATGCTTAACTTTTTATCTGCTTATCTTATTATAATTTCATATTTTAAGTACTCTGCAACTTAAAAAGTGTTATATCAGTGCATACGAAAAAATGCTTGGAGTTCTTCAGCAGCAATAAGAATCACTGTCTTATATATATTGCTACAATTTATCAATTGATAATTACTGATATATCAAAGAATAGTGATATATAAAAAATGGATGGTATAAAATTAATTTATGAATGTGTTATATTCGTCAAGATTCTCCAGAGAAACAGAACTAACAGGATAGGGATAAGAGTAGAGAAAGATTATTTTATAGAATTGCCTCACATGATTATGGAGGCTGGAAAAACCAAATTCTACATTTTAGGTTCACCTAGAGATACAGCAAAGAGCCTATGTTGCAGTTCAAATCTATGGGCCATGTGTTGGCTGAATTCCCTATTTTTCAGGGGAGATCAGTCTTTTATTTTACTCAGGAATTCAACTGATCACTTGAGGGCCACCCACATTCTGGGAGCAAGCTGCTTTATTCAAAGGTCACAGATTTAAACAGTAATCTCAGCAAAAAATACTCTTTCAAAAAAAACAAAATAATGTCTGACTACACATCTGGGTACCCTAATTTTAGAAAAAGAATGTGAATTTATACTAAGAGGTCAATATAAGGTTGAATTTCTACATGAGTATTTTTTTAGGAAATTAAAAATCATTTCATGTAAGTTCTAAATATTAATTATTTTGTTCCAAGTATTGTTTACTTGTAACCTTGAAACTATGTGATTTAGTTAATTTCAGTTTTACTGTATTATTGTAAAATTACTTCAATTTACTTAACTAGTAAACTAGTTTATTAGGTTGAATCACTAATTTTGCAGTCATTAACTTTATAAATAATATACTTATTATAATTATACCTTGACTATAGTTAATCAACCTGCATATAAAATCTATAACTTTTAAATTAAGAACATTATTTCAGACTATTTTTATTTTCATTAGTTCCTCCTAACTAGTTATAAATAAATGGAACTACATGATTAACTTTTAAACTCAACAAATATTTTTTTTTCTTCTACTAATCGGTCATAATTGCACAAATTCTCTTCCACCCATCTTTTTAACAATGTGGACTACTAACCTATTTTTTTTTTTGTCTTTTTGCCTTTTATCTAGAGCCGCACTCGCGGCATATGGAGGTTCCCAGGCTAGGGGTCTAAGAGGAGCTGTAGCTGCCGGCCTTCGCCACAACCACAGCAACGCAGGACCCGAGCCGTGTCTGCAACCTACACTACAGCTCAAGGCAACGCCGGATCCTTAACCCATTGAGCAAGGCCAGGGATCAAACCCGCAACCTCATGGTTCTTAGTCAGATTCGTTAACCACTGAGCCACCACGGGAACTCCTGGACTACTAATCTAATAATACATATCATGTTCAGGTAAATTGTAGCTACCCTACCCTATGATTTTCCCCCTAATTCCTACACAAAGGAGTCCCATAACCTGGAATTCCCTTATACACATCTCTGCAATATATTGTGAACTCTATAGAGTATATGTTATTCTGTCAGTTGTAGCTATATCATACAGAATTTAAAAATCTTTAATAAAATATTATACCTGATTCTCCTTTATATTCTTTCCAACACTGAAAAGCATGAGTAATAAAGAGTACTCAAATTAAAACAAGTAAACCTCTAGCCATTGTGACCAAGAAAATAAAGAAAACAGTAGTAACTATTATCAGAACTGGAAAAAAAATGCCAATAGTACTGCTTTTATGTACACTTGTGAGCTTTACCAAACATTAATGGAAGAAATGATACTATTTCTTGCAATCTGTTCCAGAAAATAGGAAAGGGGATATTTTCTAACTCTTTCTATGATGCCAGTATTTTATTATACTTTACTATATTATAATAACAAAGTGTCTTGTAACAATAAAATAAGGAAAAACGACAGGAGGGGAAAAGTACCAATCAATATCTCTCATGAATATTGATATAACTTATCTTCAACAAAATATTAGCAAATAAAATCCATTAATGTATAAAAAGGCTATATACTAAGATCAATTGGGACATATTCCAGATATACAAGAATTGTTTAATATTTGAAAATCAGTTAATAAAATCCATAATATAACAGGCTAAAGAAGAAAAATCATATGAAACTACTGACAGATCAGAAAAAGCATCTCACGCATTCGTGATACAGGTTTTCAGCAATTTAGAACTATAAGGGAATTATTCAAATTGATAAAGAACATCTACTAAAAACCCTGTAGTTAACATCGTACTTAATGATAATGAACTAGAATCTTTCCTGCTAGGATTAGAAACAAATCACAGATGTACATTCCTACCATTCCCACCAATATTCCTATTCAACACTGTACCAGAAGTCCTATCTAATAGAGTAAGACTAGAAAACTAAAAGACATACAGATTGGGAACTAAAGATAGAACTCCCTGCCACCCCCGACATGATTTTCTACATAAAAAAACTCAGATAATCAACCAAAAATTTCCTAGAACTAATAAGCAATTATAAAAAGGATGTTTATAATAATAAAGCCGCAGTAACTGAGACAGTGTAACATTGTTACAAGGGCAAGGAGATAAAGCGGCAGTAACTGAGACAGTGTAACATTGTTACAAGGGCAAGGAGATCAATGTAACAGCATACAGAGGCCAGAAATCCACACACATTAATATCATCAACATATCTTTGAGAATACAGGATACATTGTAGAAATGACCATATTCTCAGCTAAAGATTCTAGAATAGCTAGACATTCACAAGTAAAAAAAAAAAAAAAGTAAATAAATAAATCTAGATATTGACCTTACCATTTTATTAACATTAACTCTAAATGGCAATAAACCTAAATGTAAAATGCATAACTATAAAATGCTTAGAAAGTAACATATAAGAGAAAATATAGCTGATCTGAGATTTTAGATACAACATCTAAAGTATGGTCAATTAACTTTTTTAATGTAGGGCTTAATTAGAATTAAAAACTGCTCTGTGGAAGACACTGTTAAGAGAATGAAAAGACATGCTGCAGACTGGAAGAAAAGCAAAACACATATCTGTTAAAGGACTTGTATCCAAAATATGCAAAGAAGTCTTAAAACTCAAAAATAAGAAAACTCAATTAAAAATTAGTCAAAAGATCTCCACAGACACTTTATCTCAGAAGATACACAGATGGTAAATAATTATATGAGAAGAAGCTCAACATCTTATGGTACTGGGGAAATTCAACTTAAAACAATAACATGCCACTACACAACTTTTTGAATTTCTAAAGTCCAAAACGCTGATAACACTAAACGCTGGCAAAGATGTGGAATGACAGGAACATTCATTCATTTTTTTAAAGAAGAAAAATGCTATGACTTTTTGGAAGAAAACTTTGTAGTTTCTTACAAAAGTAAATGTAATTTTACAATATGATCCAGCAATCATGCTTTATTAGCTATTTACCTAAATTAGTTGAAAACATATCCATATAAAACCTGCACATCAATATTTATAGCCACTTTCCTAGTTATTGCAAAAAAACTGGAAACAATCTAAAATAAATGTCCTTCAGTAAGGGTATGAAAAATAAATTGGGGTACATCTCTACAATGGATTATAATTCACCAATAAAACAAAATGAGTTATTAATACACACCCAAAAAATAGAAAGTAATTTTAAATTAACATTGCTAAGTGAAAGGAGAGAAGTCTGAAAAGATTATGTACTATATAATTCCAACTGCTTGACTTTCTGAAAAAGGCAAAACTATAGAGATAGCACAAAGATCAGTGGCTAACATAACAAACTGTGGAGTTTAGTTAATAAAAATGTATTGATTTTGACTCAACAGTTTTAACAAATGTCCTATACCAACATTAGTAGTGGAAGTTGGGGATATGTGTGTGAAGATTAGGAATTCCGGGAACTTTCACTCAATTTTTCTATAAACTTAAAACTTCTCAAAAACATAGCCTTGGTATATTAAGTTTTAAAAATGGAATAAGGAAACTTTTGGCAATAAGAGTTATGCTACTTATCTTGATGGCAATGATGGCTTCATAGTTACATAAAATATGTCAGAATTCAGTGATAAAAAGAAATGAGCGATCAAATCATAAAAAGTCATGGAGAAATCTTAAAAACCTCTTGAATGAAATAAGCTTATGTGAAAAGGGTACATACTGCATGATTCCAAGGCTCCATACTGAATTCCATTCTAGGAAAGACAAAGTCATAAAGAGTAAAAATATCAGCAGTTGCCAGAGGTTGAGGAGACAAGAAGGTGATGAATAGGTGGAGTGCATGGAATTTTCAGAGTAGTGACAGTATTCTGTATGATACTCCAATTCCATGCATTTGGCAAAACCCATAGATGTGTACAACACAAAGAATTAAAGGTAACATAAGGTATAAATGTTAGTTAATTATGTGTCAATATTGGAAACTCACTGTTTATTTTATTCATTTTTTACATAAACCTAAAACTGCTCTGAAAAGTAAAGTCTATTATTTTTTTAAAAAGTATAAAATATTTAAATCAAAACAAACCTTGTTTTTATCTGGGCCAAAACTATTTTGTTTTTCATCATGAACCAGAAAACATATTTTTCCATAACTAATTTTGTCAAAATTTTGGAGAGTCCTTTATTTCAAATATTAGAAAAAAACCTGTGTTAACAAATACTGTTTTTTATTACATTTTTGAATATAGTAAAGTCAAATAGTTTATTGGATTGTCCTCTTGTCAAACTGCTACACTGGGCAGATGGCTTTTCATTATCTGTTACATGGAAATGCAAGGCTGGTGACTGCGTTTGCTGTGGATGCTTAGTCACCTGTGAGAGAGTAATTTCTGCTGCCTGGCCAGAACATATCCTGAATCTTCCTTACATCTGGGACAACATCTGTCTAAAACAACATGTTAATATCTGTATTCTTGCTAGGAAGATACATTCCATCTTATGTCTTTCCAAAGTCAAAATCATATGAGCATAAATTGGGTTTTTAAAATGACTAGAAGTGCTCACTCTCTAAATGTATTATTCTTTTTGTGTAAAATGTAAAATATTACTCAGTACTAATTTTGTTTTGCCACCATATGTTCCTAACAATTAACTTAGAAAAAGTAATTTCTATTTGAAATGGCTTTGAAATATAAAATTTATACTTCAGTAGAGTTATGGATAGAAGAAATCTTGAGTGAATGATAAAAGTTCATAAGCATTTACAGATACACATTTTGTGCTTTTTCTAAAAAGAAATGTAATGTACTATGCTAATACTTCTCTTTGATAAATGCTTATTGGTACAATTTTCCCAACTCATTTAAATTAATTTAAAGAAAATATTGGGGATTTTTGTTTTGTTATGCAATAATGTTCTCCACTAGGCTGAATATTGTCATATGCACATTCAACTTGTTTGTGTTTTAATTCTTCCTTCTATTTAACTCTTCCTTAAATAATAATTATTGAAGCAATAGACAAATGCATTTAATATAGTGTTTGAAGCAGATGTAGTGACTTAATAAGCAGAAGGCAACAAGAGTTATACCCACTTTTCTCTGTCTCTCATTAGTCAAGGGATATTTTTCTTTTTTTTTTCTGGTGTTTTCTTTGCCAGTTTTTCAGGAGTACACAAGTTTACTTCAAGTTTTACACAAAGTGATCAAAATTACACAAGATTACTTCAAGTATAGCAAAGCCCACTCTTCATGTTCAATTTTACGTTCATATGCTCCATCAAAGAAATAAACATACTCAAATTTCTTTGAAAAGTTCAAATTAATTTTATAGGACAATTATTGAAAATTTGGTTTGCATAGGAAATTACCCTATAAAAATTTGAATTTATGTTGCTTAAACTAGTTTCCAAATTTCCTAACTGCTGCCTGTGTTTGGTTTTGCACAGATTCTATTCACACTCCAATAATATGATTATGGGAAAATCAAAGAAAAGATATGCTAGCTGAATATTCTAATTAACTTTTTATCAGATAATAGGTAAGAGGTTTCAAACTGGCATTCTTAAGTTATCAGATAATTCCCCAAAACAAATTCATTTCCACGAAATTCATGGGAATACATTTTAATCTTTTAAGCTCTCTGAACATGGCCAGGTGATGATTTTGAAATATAGAAATCTAATTTTATCAAGATATAGCATCTTATAGTCATCAATAAGCATAACACTTATCACGTAGGGATGTTTTTTCTTCGATCACTGAAATCACAGGTCACTTAGGAATTAACAGCTACCAGATGCAGGAGTTCTTTTCCGGTAATGCATATTAAGGCAAATTCATATCTTGAGTCACAACAAAATTAATCTGTTGTTATAGAAGTCCTAGTAAAAGAAACTATAACTACGGGTAAAGAGTTGTAGAAAATAAAAATCCAAAGAGTGAGAGAATAATTATTCTCTGTTATTCACACATAGTCAGATATATTATCAGACATTTAAGTAGACAGTGCATCATGATATATCATCTGATTTTTTAATGATCTTATATTTTACTGTATTAAGAATGTAAAAATAGGTTCGTAAAGGAAAGAATTCTTTCCAAATTTTAGTATCCTTATTAATTCTGACAGTCCTCCATAACTATGTGAATCCCAGGATTTTTGTCTTATTTTTGCATTGATGATACTGCATCAATGAAAGTTATGTGTCCATAAAAGTCAGAATAATTTTTTTTATGTTTATTTTGTGGCCTCACTTGCAGCATGTGGAAGTCCCAGGGCCAGGGATCAAACCTGTGCCAGAGCTGTGATCTGAGCCACAGCAGTGACAATGCCAGATCTTTAACCTGCCGAGTCACCACGAAACTCCCCAGAATAAGTATCTTAATAGGACTGTACCAAGCATGAGTGTCTGTACTAAATTCAATTATCAAAATAAGACTTCTGTCATCATGCCAAACATATATAAATTCAGATCTCAAATTTTCCAGTAAATCTTTTCTTTTACTTCATCCCCTGATCTCTGTTCTAGCATTATCCACCACTCTAGATACAGTCAGAAAATTTCAAGTTATCAGTGATCTTCTTCTTTTCTTGTGCTATATAATTAATTACAAAGTCCCATACATTTTCATTCCTCTATTTTTCGAAGTTATCTTTTTATTGCCAGGCCCCAAAAGACCTCAGTTCAAATGCCTATCATTAATTGCCCAAATGCTATCATTAATTGCCCAAATGCCTATCATTAATTGCCTGGAGAAACTTTTGAGATTAAACTGTATGTGCTTGAGAAAATGTCATATTCAATACAAATATCTTTAATAATACTAAGTAAATGCAATCACAATAAAAGAAAGCATGAGTATTTTTCCTTTTAAGTTTTCGTTACTTTTACATTGGTAAATTAAAAATAATGTGTTAATGTTAACTATTTACTATTACCTTACAGTAGTCCAATTGCTTTACATGATATTTTAATTCATATAAAACTCCATAAAATATATTTATTATTGCAATTATACAAAGAAACTGAACCACATTACTTCAATAAAAATAAGAAACTGATGAAGTTCCCGGCATGGCACAATGATTAATGCATCCGACTAGGAACCATGAGGTTGTGGGTTTGATCCCTGGCCTTGCTCAGTGGGTTAACAATCCGGCATTGCTAGCTTGTAGGTTGTAGACGCGGCTTGGATCCTGTGTCGCTGTGGCGTATCCGGCAGCTGTAGCTCCAATTTGACCCCTAGCCTGGGAACCTCCATATGCTACAGATACAGCCCTAAAAAAAAGAAAAAAAAAGCAAATTGAGGCAAATATTATTCTATATTCTCAAATAAGTTATTGCCCTAGTTAATGTTTTCATGACTAGTATCCATACTTTAATAGTTTTCAACACAACTTTCCTATTTCACTTTGTTGAACATCATTTTTTCCCACAGATACAACTACATCATAACACCACTGATGTAGCTAAGCGATTTTACAGTGAATATATATGTTTGTGTGTGCATGTGTAAATGAACTAATGAAACAAGCAAATACTATGTCATGAAGCATTTTAAATATAATTTAGATGACATTGAAATCTGAGTAGTTTATTTGTATATCCTTTTACGATATATATTGTTGAAGACTGATATAATTAATGAACTCAGACACAAATTAAGAATGCCATGATCAAATTATTCCAGAATAATTATATTAAATTATACTTTTGTCGGAAACAAGGTAAAAAGTCCACTTAATAAATATAAAGCATATGGACCCTCATATGGAAATAATAAATACAGAATTAATGACAGTAGAGTGGACTGTATTATTATTTCCATTTGTTCACTCATTGTTTCTACAGAAAGACTGAGTTTCCTGTCTCATGCTGTCATGTGATACAGCTTCCTCCACTGGGAGGAATAAACTTCCTTTCTATACTAATGGAAAGCTTGGACATATGCTATGATTTGGTCAATGACATAGGAACAAAGGTAATAATTACAACAGTTTCATAGCCATGGTGTGTTTCTGCTTGTTCTCTTGCTTTCTAAATTTTGTAATACTTTTAAATACTACTCCTTTAGTAAGGACCTAAGAGTGAATATATAAGACACATGGATCAGCTGAACATAGCTGAGGAGACGGGCAGCTATTTCTAGCTGCCCCAAAAATACCATAAGTGAAAAATATCATTATTATTATAAAGACACTGAAAATTTTGAGGTTTTGTTATTTAGCCTTACCTAGCAAAGATTACAAATGCACTTAGCTCTTTTAGATATTGCTGTAAAAAGACCGTGAACATTTCTCTGACATTCCAGCATGCTGTAATCCACTAAGAGTAGCACCATTCTGGAAATTTTGATAGATGCAAAATAAACTGGAGCATTTGTATTGATATACAGGATAGGAGGCATTGCAAATCCATTTAATGATTAAAGCTAACATGACAGAAATGTGCTATCTGGAACAGAAGCCACAAAGAGTAATAGCCTTACCTCAGGATTTAACCTATGCCCAGGATAGTCCCTAGAGAGTATCTGTGATCTCCACCCAAATAACCTGTCTTACAGACATACTAACTTTATTTCTTGTCCTTGCACATGCCAAGGACTATATCACTTTAAGGCTTTTCTTATGAATTTTCTCTTTTTTTTTTCGTCTTTTTGCCTTATCTAGGGCCGCACCCGCGGCATATGGAGGTTCCCAGGCTAGGGTTCTAACAGGAGCTGTAGCCGCCGGCCTTCCCCACAGCCACAGCAACGCGGGATCCGAGCCGCGTCTGCAACCTACACCACAGCTAATGGCAATGCCGGATCCTTAACCCACTGAGCAAGGCCAGGGATCGAACCCGCAACCTCATGGTTTTTAGTCGGATTCATTAACCACTGAGCCACGATGGGAACTCCATGAATTTTCTTTTAAAAAAGGAAAAAGAAGAAAAAATCAGACTCGTCCCAATTTATTTTTAAAGCCATGCCCCCCAAAAAATGACTGAGAAAAAAGTAAAGTTCTTTGTGCTAAATGAGACACACTAATTTTAAAAACAATGAGTAAACATAATCAGGGAAGACACTAGAGAAATCTTAAGACATTAATCATTTTTGTTTTTCAGAACAGTTCCTGAAATCTTTCTTCTCTTCCTAAAGGAGAATTCCCTGTGCTGCCTTTCCAAAGAGCTGTGAGCTCTTTTGGTTGAAATTGACTGCAAAGCCCAAGACCACACCTGGCAGTGCTGAGTATGAGACAGCAGGCAGCATCATCAGCTCCTCAACCTACACAGAATGCACCTTCAGATGGCGTCCACACAGGTGAGGGGGATGTACTGGTATGAATAATAAGCAAGAGTTTAAACTGTCTTCAGACAACCCTTGTAATACTCTCTAAAATTACTTGGACTAGATTGAGAACCCTAGGTTGCAAGGCTAGGAGACCACCTGCATTGCCTGACAAATGTGTCTCCTGTTACTGTGTCCTGACGATTTTAAACTCTTTGTTCCTAGGATGAACTATGTGTTATCTCTGCATTGTACTTCCTATGCATGTTCTGTGACAATCATGGCATGGCCTCAGCCCTGGATGGCTTTCAGGTCAGCTTTAACATACTGTCCAGAGTGGTAGTCTTACTGATTCCTTAGGCCAGGTAAAAAAGTTTAATGCAGAAGTTAAACAGGAGGTCACTTGAATTTCTAAGACAGATCTTTATATTTAATGGGATTTATTTTAACTGACTAAGTCCAGAAATCCTAATGGGCATAAATGAGATCAGTATTTCAGATTAATTTACGTGGGGTCCTACCAATCATTTTGCTGTAAAGATAATTTAAGTGTCAAAGTTATGGACTGTACAAAAAAGGATTAATATAGCAGGCTTGGGACTGCTTTCCTTACAACCTCCCTGAAAGGTTGGCCTTTAGCTGGCATCTGGAAACTTGGATTTTGGAATTCTCATTAATGATAAGAATAGCTTACTGTGCCTTCATATCAACAATAAGCATTTTTTTGTATATTGTTACTTTTCCTGTATGGAATCAGAGAGTAAACATTCAGCTTGAGGATCCTGAAGTATCTATTAAAACTGCCCATTTCTGCAATGTTAGCATGAGTATAGCCAGGGACACTGAATAACCAGATCAGAAGGATTCTGTTTGGCCTACAACAGGCCAGATTTGTTTGGAGCCCATAGGTTTTGACCCTTGAATTATAAAGGTAATAGGAAATTATATGGAAAATTATGTTGAAAATTAACTACAATGAAAATAATATATATGCACATATATGCAGTATGATTAAATTAGGCTTAGAAAATTTGTGAAATAGATAACAGATAATTGGAGAAAATGTACAAATGAAGTATTAATCTAAACAAAAGAAAGGGATTACCTACATAAAATATATTAATACATTAGGACTGATAAAAATTAATGATTTAACAAACCCAACAGCATGCCCTTTGGTAATAAAGGAAAGGCAGGTTAAATCATCCATCTATTAATGAACACAGAAATAATTATATATAATCCATCAAATACTAATTCAAAGAGTAAAACACAAGATTTATTCCAGATAAGCCACATATATTTTATAAAATGCAAAGTACTCTATGTTTTATATGTGTATCCTGAGAGTCATTTGATTTTTCCATGTACATCTGATTTATTCAATTTTCACACTACTCATGGACATGAGGTTTAACATTCTGATATCACATAATTTATATGTGAAAATTGGGTTTGGTGAGTCTCAGGCTAAGAGCATTTAAAGAATTGATAGCTTGTAACTAGCATACTCATTATCATTTGTTTAAACAAAACATATCTCCAAAAAATGTATGTGGGATTATCTACTTCCCCAACTTTGTCATTATCAACTTCTAAAAAAATATTTAGATGAATTTTATTGCATTAATAGTTGTACAACCATCATCACAACCTAATTGTAGAACATTTCTATCCCAAACCGCCATTCCGCCCCTGCCTCCTCACCTCAAACTGTCCTCTTTGGTAACCATAAGTTTTTCAAAGTCTGTCAGTCTGTTTCTGTTCTGCATTAAGTTCGTTGTACCCTTTTTTTTTTTTGATTCCACATATAAGTGATATCACATGATTTTTATATCTCACTGTATAATTTCACTTAGTGCAATAATTTCCAGGTCCACCTATGTTGCTGCAAATGACATTATTTCATTCTTTTTTTATGGCTGAGTAATATTCCAATGTATATATGTACTACTTCTTCATCCATTCTTCTGTCAATGGACATTTAGTTTGCTTCCATGTCTTGGCTATAGTATATAGTGTTGCAATGATCAATAAGGTACATGTTATCTTTTCAAGTCATGGTTTTCTCCAGATAAATGCCCAGGAGTGGGATTTCTGGATCACATGGTAGTTCTATTTTTATTTTTTGAGGAACCTCCTTACTGTTTTCCATACTGGTTGCACCACTTTCCATCCCCACCATCAGTGTGGGGATCCCTTTCTTCCACACCCTCTCTAGCATTTATTGTTTATAGACATTTTGATGATGGGCATTCTAGCTGGTGCAATGTGGTACCTCACTGTAGTTTTGATTTGCATTTCTCTAATAATTAGTGATGTTGAGCATCTTTTCAAGTGCTTTTTGGCCATCTGTATCTTCTTTGGAGAAATGTATGTTTAGATCTTCTGCTCATTTTTGATGGGTTTTTATTTTGATATTGAGCTGCAAGAGGTGTTTATGTATTTTGGAGATTAATCCCTTGTCAGTCCCTTGATTTGCAAATATTTTCTCCCATTCTATGGGTTGTCTACTTGATTTCTTTATGATTTTCTTTGTTGTGCAAAAATTTTTAACTATAATTAGGTCCCATTTGTTTATTTTTGTATCTATTGTCATTATTCTAGGACGTGGATCTTAGAAGATATTGTTGCAGTTTACGTCAGAGAGTGTTTGGCCTATGATTTCCTCTAAGCATTTTATACTATCTGGTCTTACATTTAGGTCTTTAATCCATTTTGAGTTTATTTTCATGTATGGTGTTAGGGAGTGTTCTAATTTCATTCTTTTACATGTAACTGTTCAGTTTTCCCAGCACCACTTATTGAAGACACTGCCTTTTATCCATTGAATATTCTAGACTCCTTTGGCAAAAATTAATTGACCAAATAAAAGCTGGTTCTTTGAAAAGATCAACAAAATTGATAAACCCTTAGCCAGATTCATTAAGAAAAAAAGAGATAAGACTCAAACCAATAAACATAAAAATGAAAATTGAGAAGTTACAGCAGATATCATGGAAATATAAAGGATCATAAGAGACTACTACAAGCAACTATATTCTGATTAAATGCACAACCTAGAAGAGATGGATAAATTCTTAGAAGGGTAAAATACTCCAGGATTAAACCAGGAAGAGAGATGTCTCCATCAACTTTATCTTTGCAGATGTCATTGGGAAAATGTGTTATATCATTATAGATTTAATTTGAGCTAATTCTATTATCCTTTATACATACTACTTCTTGACCTGTGAAATAATTTTCCATTCATTCTGTAATAATACACTAAGCTGCACCTTATGACTTGTGTACTTTTACTTCTGAATATTTGTAACATGCATGTTGTGAATTTAGCTGTATTCATTGCATTGCTAACAGCAGTCCAGAATTCTGCTTCTCCCTTTTGCTATTAATGAACAGTAGTAACCTTCACTAAGATGCATTAGTACAAATGCATTTTTTCTCCTCCCATTTTTCCTTCAAATACTTCAAATAGTGCAATTGAATTAATTGACAATTACAGTAATAGTCATTAAAATAACTCATCTTGTTTACTATACATTCTTCAAATTATTGAAATGTTTTAGGTATCTCTTTTTTTAGATTTGTAGGTTATTATAGTCACAATGGCAATAGCGCAATGCTATTATTATGATGATTGATGTGCGATTGGAGAAAGAGCAGTGGCCAGGGATAAACAGACTGCTGCTCCCTTTAGCACAGGTAACTCTTCAGGCTACATAATAGCAAAGTAATTTTTGCTTGTTCCAAACAGAAGAATTTCAACAAATACGTAAAGATGAAGTAAGAGCTATGACAAATGAAAATAATAGCATAATAATTTTAGTTACAACTTTTGCAACTCTCCTAAAACCCTATGAAGTCTAAAATATGTGTTCTCCTTCACTCCACTGATCACAAGACCTGCCAGATTGTTGGCAAGGTTTGTTTCCTCCTTACTTCTGTTTTTCTATCCTCACAGAAAGCACTGGGATATTTATTTATTATTCTCTAATAAAAATCAAATGCCATTAGATTATTCACATCCTGTATCATTTATTTGCACTTATTCTACTGACACACACTAGTGTGTGTGCACATGCATATGTATTTACAATTGTATATATGTACCTACATAGTATATACATTATGCATGTACATACTGTACATGTGTGTACATTATCAATAACTATATCATCTCCAAGATTATTTTAAACATTTCACTACTGAATGCCTTCTTCCATTTTTTAAAATTACTTATTCCAATATTGTCACTCTGCATATCATTCCACAACTACTTGCATCAAATTTACTGACACTACCAATAAACTTCAGTACACATATCTTCTCCTCCTTTTCTCAGATTCTCTTGTTCCTCCCTACATTTTTAATTCTTGGTTGTTAAATTTCTATCTCTGGTTGAAACTACAGTGATCACTCAGTATCCACAGGGGACTGGTTGATTCCAAGACCAGCCAGAGATACAACCTGCCAGGGATACACATGTGTGCCCACGTCCCAGAGTGTGTCCTTCACATCCCATACTCTCATTAGGGGTTTCAGTCAACCATGAATCATTTAGCACTGGATTTACCACTGAAAAATCCACACGGGAGTGGACTCTCACAGTTCAAACCCATGTTGTTCAAGGGTTAACTACAGATCATTTCATATTCAGTGAATGCACACAAAGAGAAAAATGTGATCGGGGAAAAAATAAAACGGCTCTGCTCACTCTTTATTCTGAGTTGAGACACTTATTTATCTCAAATGGAATATTATATCTTAGAGGCAGTCCTATTATTTTTTCTCTAGTCAATTAATTCTAGAAATCTTCCGGATGACCATTTTCTCTTATCAAAACTAACATATCCACTATTCTTCTATCAAGCTGATAACCTGCCATCTACTTTACAGAAATTACAGAGACCAACAGAAGAAAAGAGACTCATTTTCTTTCAGAAAACTTATGTGCATCTGTTATTAAATTCTTCCTGTTATGGAAGATTACTTATTGCAAAACTTTTCATCTCAGTCTACTCAAGAGATCTCTTAATGCCTTTGTGGTTAATGGTATAATGGACATGAAACCCTCCCAGACACATTTTTTGTTGATGTTTCTTTGCAAGGCCAAAATAAAGCATGAATCTTGGTTAAATTTTCGGGACAGTACTTACCCAAAAGACTTAACTAGAAAGACAGAATCATTACAGAGCAGAAGTTTGAAAAACAACATGTAAACAACTTTATCACCAGTAATAGAACTTATAAGAAAGTATGTGCTTCCTGTGATCATTCTCAGAATAGGTTAAATTCTGTGTCTTTGGTGTTCTTGTCAAAAATGCCTAACCTGAAACTAACCACCGTGAAAGAGCAGACATGTAAAAATTGAAGGGATTCCCACAAAATATAAACAATACCAAAGATAAGAAAAGACTATCAGAGCATATTAAAGGTGATTATAGGAAAGTAGTTAAAAGCAAGGTAAAATTCAATTGGAGGCAGGACCAGATTTTTTTTCTTTTTCTATAAGTGACATTAGTTGAACAATGGGTAACATTTTTAATAGGGTCATCAAATGAGACACTATACCAATGCCAATTTCTTAATTTTATAATTGCACTGTGATTAAGAGAATATCTGTTTTTCATCCCTTCAACATAACAAAGAATAAAATTTTCAAACATTCAGTAATTCAAGGTAATTATATTCAACAGTTTTTTTCTTTTTGCTACAATATGTGGAGTTTACTGACCTGATTCTACAAAAGAACGATACCCACAGTAATTCACTGTTCTCTATATTCTTAGAGTTCATGTCAAACCATTCACTGAGACTTTAAAACATACGGTTTTAAATATGCTGTTTTATTTGTTTTTTTTTTTTTTTTAACGCTGTTTTTTTTTTTTTTTTTAGGCTAGGGAGTGAATCTGAGCTGTAGCCACCAGCCTATGCTATAGCCACAGCCACAGCAACACTGGATCCGAGTCTGTGACCTACACCACAGCTCATGGCAATCCTGGATCCTTAACCCACTGAGTGGGGTCAGGGATTGAACCTGCATTCTCATGGATACTAGTCAGATTCGTTTCCACTGGGCCATGAAGGGAACCCCCTAAATATAGAAATTTTATATGGAAAATTGCTTGAAACGTTTCCATGTTTCTTGAGTAACCATTATGTTTATATGCATAAACTAGGAAAAGTTTAATTGCTAGTTGCATGGATTATTTACAGCTAAGTGGTCTATGAAGAAATGAAAGTACATAAAAATGCTATTGTGTACAAAAACCAATCTGTCTTGTTCATTTTAATTGAGTGTGAGAATATTGGTTTATAGATTTTAGAAACATACGCATATAAATGTTTCTCACAAAGAACAAAGGCTATAGAAATAACCTGTGAACTAAATGCTTTATTAAACTTTTCCTGCCAAATGTTATATTTTCACAGAAAACTAGGTTTGCTATTTCCAATAGGTCTATCACTGCAAATGTAAATATGCATTTTTAAAATCACTAAGATGCCACATTTATTCTGTAGAATACACTTGTCGTTTTATCTGATATTATTGTACTAACTAAACACATCTAACATTGGTGGCCACAAGAGATTGATACGGTTTTGCTGAGCTGTGGTTTTCATTTATTTGTCCAAAATATATGAAGTATTTAAAAATAGAGAAAGGAATTTCCTGTTGTTGCTCTGAGGTGTATCCATGAGGATGTGGGTTTTATCCCCAACCACGCTCAGTGGGTTAAGGATCCAGCATTGCCGTAAGCTGCAGTTTCGGTCTCAGACATGGCCCAGATCTGGCATTGCGTTGGCTGTGGCATAGGCTAGCAGTTGCAGCTTTGACTCAACCTCTAGTCTGGGAACTTCCATGTGTCATGGGTACGGCTCTAAAAAATAAAAAAATAAATACATTTTTAAAAATTAAAAAAATACAGAAAGGATTTATAATCACTGATCTCAGAATATTCACACTCAAGAAGAATAGAGGACAAGATAACTATACTTTTTCTTTTAATGTGTTTCAATGGCAAAAGCAGGTGATTCTATCCTACTTTAAGTACCAAAATTTGTAACAGTCATGACTATAAACTGTAGAAGTTCTTAATTATTAAAACAGCTTTTATCTTTAACTTAGTCTGGTTGTGTCTCTTTAAAATTTTTACGCCTCCCCTTTTCTTTCAAAAAAAAGGTAAATAACACTTCCTTGAGTGAGAAGTTTCTCACTGGAGCTTACGTACTAATAATAGACAAGCAGAAAGATACTCAGTCCTCTAATCAGCAGCCAGTTATAAGTATCTGTAGAAAATGTCACATTCATATCCATGTATCCAATCAAATGCAGAGAATGTGGATACAGAACAACATACAAGAAGATGGCTGAAAGACTGGTGGATTTTGATGTTTGATGAAACATTGGAATTCAAAGGAGTATCTTCATTGGTGTTTGGATTTGCCATTAATGTTTCTCATTGTTGTGTTGCTCCTAGTTAACATATTTGTCTTCATGAATACAACTAAATATATATAATTTCATTTCATTTTAAAGCCATATTTTATTTAGGTATCTATTAATACTTTGTATTAAAATCCTATTTTTGTTGCATTATATGCCTTATATTTTATGTGTAATGTGACATACGAAATACGTGAATATTAAAATTGCTTTTCTAAATCACATTTTTAATCAAAACTTATAATCACCTGGGACTTTTGTTAAAAAAAGCAGATTTTGGAGTTCTCTTGTGGCACAGCATGGTGGGTTCAATCCACTGCCTGGGAACTTCCACATGCTGCAAGCACTGCCCACCCCCCCAAAAAAGATTTCTAGGGTTCTCCAAAGGTCTAATTAGGTAAGTCCTCGGAAACTACAGCTGTGCATTACCAACTGCAAACTCTCTAACATTTTTTCATTTATCACTTGGTGCAGCTCTTTCTGTGTTTCTATATCATTCTTGACAATTCATAAATGTGGGTAAAAAAGATGAAATTTTAATGGCTGAATTTTAACCCCAAGTAAAATATTAAGCAGACTATAAAGGCAGGTGAAATTTCCCAGAGGTAATTATTTTTGAAAATTAAAAATTCTGCTTTCAAGATATAAAAGGAATCAGGACTGGTTTGTTTACATTGAATTATCGGTGAAATATTAAATCTTTGACTCAATTTTAGGGACATGGAATTGATGACTACAACTACACTCCATCTGTTTCAGTATTTCATCATTATGGAATGGCATGCTGGCTTCCTTAACACTAGTTTTAAAGATCAGATATATTCTAACTTTAGTAATAGCTAATATGTCTCTTACATAAAAAAATTATCCATACTATTTTTTTAAATACCTGTATGTCTATTACCATTTTTGAATACTAAGTTCTATAAATTTGTTATATGCTATGTGAAGTATTACAATGTTCACATTGCTAAAGAGTGCTTCCTTGGTTCAGGTTTTATTTGTGATTTTCCTAACTATAATTCTACTATGTTCCTTTTTGACCTTGTTCTTTTCATTTTTTTAGACAGAGGAGTCCTAACATATGCATCTCTTTTTGATAACCCCCAACTCACTGGATAATGTAGCTACATTTTTCTTAACTGTTCTAATTTCATCTTAGGTCCTATACATATCAATAGTGCTTATTTATTTATTTATTTATTGCCACACCAACAGCACATGGAAGTTCCCAGGCTAGGGGTCGAATTGGAGCTACAGCTGCCGGCCTACACCACAGCCATGCAATGCAGGATCCAAGACACACCTGCAAACTACACCACAGCTGACAGCAACACCAGATCCTTAACCCACTGAGCAAGGCCAGGGATCGAACCTGTGTCCTCAGATACAATTATAATATTATCACATACTATACACAGAAATGGAAAATCTTCATAAGACAAGCAAGGATTTAGGATACCACTCTAAGCTATATTTAAAGTTAAATTAGGAGATTTAAATTGGGGAGTCATCAGGATGATATTTAAAGACACTATACAGAAGGAGATGTGAAATCAATGGATATAAGGTACACTGCGAAGGTAGACTTGATAGGAATTTAGAACTAGTTGTTGAGTATGAAAAAAAAGAATGGAGCTGTTCATATATTCTGTACATTAATTCACTGTCAGTCACATCATTTGCAAATATTTTCTCCTGTTCCATAGGTTGCCTTATCATTTTGTCAGTGGTTTTCTTTGCTGTGCAAAAACTGAAGATAATTAGGTCCCATTTGTTTGTTTTTGCTTTATTACTTTTGTCTTAGGAGACAGATCCTAAAATATTGTTACAATTTATGTCAGAGTGCTCTGCCTACATCCTCTTCTAGGAGCTTTATGGTTTCAGGTCTTATATTTAGGGCTTTAATCCATTTTGAGCTTATTTTTGTACATGCATAAGGTAGTATTCTAACAGCAATATTTTACATGTAGCTATCCATTTTCCTCAGCACTAATTCTAAAGAGACTGTCTTTTCTCCATTGCATATTCTTGTCTTTTTGTTGTTGTTGTTATATATTAATTGACCATTGGTGCTTGGGCTTATTTCTGGGCTTTCCATACTGCTCCTTTGACCGATGCGTCTGTTTATATGCCAGTACAAAAGACCAAACTACTCAATCAAATGGGCAGAATTCACGAATAGACATTTCCAAAGAAGACATTTAAATGGCTAACAGGAACATGAAAAGATGCTCGACATCACTAGTTATCAGAAGGATGCAAATTAAAATATCACCTCACACCTGTCAGAATGGCTATCAACAAAAAGTCTAAAAATAACAACTGTTGGAAAGGACATAGAGAAAAAGGAACACTTGTACATGGTTGGGGGAATATAAATGGATGTAGCCACTATGGAAAACAGTGTGGAAGTTCCTTAAAAAAAATGAAAGTTAGAAGTGCTGTATGATCCAGCAGTTCCATTTGTTGGTATATATCCAGAAAAAAAAAATGAAAACATGATTCAAAAAGATACATACACCCCCAATGTTCACAGCAGCACTCTAATAGTCTTATAGTCAAATATTTTGCAAATATAGTTTAAAAAAAAAGAAAGGACATGACTTTCTTAGAGTTTACTTAAAAAAACAAATAAGAATATCAATTATCAAACTTATTGATTTTACACATACTTTTTTTCCTTTTAATCTTTGGACAACCATTTGACATAGATAATTTTAAGGTAAGTATAAACTTTTGGCAATTGAATGAGTTTATCATGTCATTGTTAAACTGCAATGTTTGTTATAAAAAAGTTTAGGACCTCATGTTTTCACAATAACATTTTATTGGATTGTCCTTCCATGCACCGTTATCATCAGTAAGAACTCATTTAAATCATTTTTAAAGTGATAAGAATAAATAAATATTATGCTATAAACTCCATGAGGATTTACAGAGGAATTGCAAGAGATGAGTTTGACATGGGATATGGAAATTGTATTGAGCAAATTAGAGACTCTTTTACAAGAGAAGCATAATTTGATATTGAATCTTAAATTAGGAAATAACAAATTATCATTTTTAATTGTCCATTTTCCTCTCGATTTCGAGTTCTGTTGAGTCACAGATGATTAATATGATTTGAACATATTGCCCAAATATATCTCATTAATAAATATTTGAAATTTTAACTTGAGCAGTGTGTAGTAATAAAAATTTAAAATATGAAGTATTTAGTGGGGAGAAGAGAGGAAGTGAGATGAATGGGGAGTTTGGGGTTGACAGATGCAAACTATTATATCTGGAATTGGTAAGCAATGTGGTATACTGTACAGCACAGGGAACTATGTCCAGTCTCTTGGGGCAGAGCATGATGGAAGATGGTATGAGAAAAAGAGTGCGTGTTTATATATATATGTATATATATATATACATATATACACACACACACACACACACACATATATGTGGGTGGTGGGGGCTGGGTCACTATGCTGTAAAGCAGAAATTGACACAACACTATAAATCAACTATACGTAGGAATCTAGTTAGTTAAGACCTCAAGATATTTTAATTTCTTCCCCAGTGATTTCCTGATGGTATTGATCACGTTGCTGATGACTATTGTTTTCATATCTGACTTCTTATCTAGACTTTTTAAGCATCACATAGCAAAAAAATATATTTATACATATACATATATATACATATATATATATATAGACACACACACACACACACATATATAAATGCTGGATATATATATATATATCACTAAATTGTGAAGTGTCCCCAAACCAATGTGACACTTGCAAGTAAACATTGGATTAAAACATGCATTAATTGATCAATTAATTGATTGTGATTAATAAGCGAATGAGATTAGGAAGGGGAATGAATCAAGATAAGGTCAGTTTAGGAACTGATCATGATAAGAAGGACCAGGCATATTGTAAAAGCCATTAGGAAACACTCTAATTTAGAGAGTACACTGTGATTAAGAATGACAACACAAATTCAGGTATTAAGTGAAAGCATCTGAGATAATAGTAGATGCTTTTTAACAATTAAAGAACATGTTCAATTTATTAAGTTCTACTGAACACATAAAGTTATATTGCATTTTGTGGATTTTGCCTAAACCACTGTAATACAGTGCCTCCAGATTAGGTAAGAATTTCAAGAATAACACATAAGTAAGTAAAAAATAAGAAAATGAGAAATTATATAACTTTTGTAATATAGCACAATGAAATAGAGAGGGTACTGCCTATCATGGTCAAGTAGAGATCTAAGATAACATTAATCTTCTATGAAAGAAGATTCCCAAGCTAGGAGTTGATTAGGAGCTGTAGCTGCAAGCCTACACCACAGCCACAGCAACATGGGATCTGAGACCTATGCCACAGCTTATGGAAACACCAGACACTTAGCCCACGAAGGGAGGCCAGGGATGGAACTTGCATCCTCACTGACCCTATGTCATGTTCTTAACCTGTAGAGTCACAACGGGAACTCCAAGAATGGAATTTTAATAGAGGATTTTTTTAAGGCCATTTAAGCCATGTGCTATTTCCAGAATCCCAGAAAGAGGCAGGAATTGATTATAAAATGTGATCAGTTTGCTTTTTGGGAAGTGAAAAGAGCAATTGACTCTAGGTTGGTGGGAGGAGCAAAAATTTTGTTCAAAGTTCTGATTTTAGTCATATATTTTATAGTTCAAACAAAGACTTGCTAATCATTTTTGAAATACTATCATTTAGAAGATATGATAGGACAGAAAATGTTCATAAAATACAGCCCAAATTATTATGCCATCTATGAAAAAGAAAGTAGTGGTGAATTTTTTGCCCAACTATGCAAAGACAAACATGAATATCTATTGCAAGGGCACCATCTTCTGAAAAATAAGTAAATAAACATAAATTAGCATGGAAGCTAGTCATCTATTCACAGTGGTATAATGTCAATATCCTCCTTCTGACCTAAACCACAGGCTCCTCTAAGTATATTGAAATATTTAATTTTATCCTGAGGAGTTATAATAACATGAGAGTTACTTTCATGATGAAAAAGTATTATAAAACTCAAATAATTAGATTGAATCTCTTGTTAGATATGTAAAATTGTATTTTGCATTCCTGAAAATGTTCCTTTTACACAAAATAAGCATATACATAAATACTACCAATTACATGTCAAAAGATAGAATTGATATCTATACAAATTATGGTAATGAAATTTCTATTTCGTTTATACAGAATGGATATGTTCTTTCATCATAAATTGTACATACACTTTCCTCAATGAATTATATATAAATTTTAAAACATATAATTAGAAACTAGACTGCATTTCTAGTTTTTCATAACTATAACACACCATATTATGCAAGTTCTCATTTCATTTTATTTCTTACCTGCTTCTTTCTAAAACTGTATATTTAAACTTTGTTTCCTTTTTATATTCAGAATTTAATTATTGAAGGGTCATTTCTTTCAGGATATTATTTTTTTAGTTTTTAACTATAACTCTCCCTCTTATACCTGAAATCACTGTTTCAACACTGTTTCCACTAATTTTTTTATCTTTCTTTTCATATCTAAGCAGTCTTTCCTACCACACAAGGCCTTGTGTTGTCCTGTCACATTGCTCTCTTCCATGTAGCACACACCGTTCTACATTATTCTATATAAGAAAAGATATAAATTACTCACTAGAACTCCACTACAATAAAATTAATTTCATATTTAGAACAAATACGCAGTAAATTGAGTATTTTGGAACAGGAGACACAAAGAACATGAATAATCCAATACAATTAGGAACATGTTTTCTAAGTTGAGTATTTTGAAACAGGGGACACAAAGAACATGAATAACCCAGTATGATTAGGAATGTGTTTTCTAGACACTGTTATTTACAGGATGATTTGCTTTTGCTACAATATGAGTCTGGTGATGCACAGAAATAATGGAAATGAACACAGAACTAGAATGATTTTCAAGGTATAACAGAGAGACGCCTTTCCTGGAAAATGGATGACCATGAGGTAATATTAGAAAAGATAAATATGTGATAATAATTTTGAAATTTCCCTGCTGTAAAATGGGCTTTGTGGAATAATCAATCCAAACAAACAAAAATAATTTCCTTTGTCTTTGCTCTATAATATTCTGATGAAAAATCTAAATAGTTCAGTAAATATTTTGTGTGATGCAATTATTTGGAAGGGCTCAAATAAGAGCTAATACTGCACCCAGGTTGGTCTTTAGGACATAAAGAGAGAAAATGCATGCACTAATATGCCTCATTGATTGCAAAAAGAATAAACACACAGAATGTAAAATATATGAAGTGAGTGTCTCGAAGATACATTCCTTGCCCTGCCTCAAATAGCTTAATTTTCTTTAATCGTCATCTCTGAAAACTCTCTTTTCCAAAGTTAATACATTAATTTCATCTCATTAAAATAAACTTGTATAACCAAAATCTTGCATTAAGGCAAAAATGTTTCTATCACTCCCACATACATAAACACATACTTCAAAATTCTATACTTAATTTGTTTGCTTTCATTATGCTTTTAAGACTGTTTTAATTTCTGTTTTAATTTCACTGAAAGTTTATATTTCTCATCCACTGACAATATTCAATTATTATTCCTTTTTAAACAATATTGAGAATTGTCAGTATACTTGACACTGAAGCAGCTGTTGAATATACATCTATGGTCATTAAAACAAGTTAGTTTTATTTTTTTTTTCTTTTAAGGGTCACAGCTGTAGTATATGGAAGTTCCAGACTAGGGGTTAAATCTGATTTGCAGCTGCAGACCTACACTGCAGCCACAGCAACATAGGTATGCCGAAGCTAGCACCAACACCAGATCCTTAAACCACTGACTGAGGGCAGGGATGAAACCCACATCCTCGCAGACACTATGTTGGAATCTTAACCCACTGAACCACAATGGGAACCCCTCAAGCACAGGTTTTGATAAAATATACTGAGAAATACAGCTTTCAAGTAGCTTATAAAAATGGCAAATCAAGTCTTAAAATATGTGTTATTACAAATTATAATTAATTCTAAAAATGAAAATGGAAAAGGTCTGTGAGGGGACAAAAGCATGTAAAAATACATAAGGGAGAGGGTCAGTGCAGGAAGAAGTCTCAGGAAGAAAAACATGGAGGGAAGTTTGTTTGTAAAAATGTGGTAGTTTGTAAAAATGACTGTAATAATGCCTATCTCTTTACGCATCTCTTTGTGATGTGACTTTACCACTACTTATATCCAAAAATGAAATTTATTTCTGAGCCTGGCTCTGGCCATCCAACTTGCTTTTGCCAACTGGACAAAAGCCAGAATGACCACAAGCAGGGGTTTGAAGGTGCTTATGTTTAGGGATTTGTCTTGCCTTGCTGCTGGGAATCCATTATACATTCAAGTCTTGGCTAGCCCACAAGGGGTCAGCGATCAGGAGAACAGAGGTTACAGTGGAGGCAGCCATTCTACCTGAGGACCCACATATGTGAATGGGTCCCGGGAGCCAAACCAAGAAAGACCAAAAAGATATCTAAGGCAACACACAAAATCAGGAGCAATAATAAACACTTGTGGTGTTAACCTGAGGTGGAGCCAGAGGAAATGGGTGTGATCAGTGCCTGAATTTACTCACATCACGGAATTTTCTGACAGGATTAAGGGAATTTAGGAGGTTTCTGAACTCATCTCCTTCCACAGACACAGAAAATCTAAATATTGAACAATTTGCTCTAAAAGAAATCCAGAAATTACCAGAGCTACTGTAACCAAGCAGAATCCTGTCAGGCCTTCCCAGAGTGGACCCCCACTCGTGTCCTCCCTTCCCTTTTTGTCTATAGAAAAACTTTAGTCAAATAATTGATTTAATCAGATAAGTGAGAAAATACAGAGAAAAAGGGTATGTCACTTGGTTGCCTGGCTCTAATGTCCAGGGGGACTGAATCCATAGTCCCACAGGGCTGTAGTATGCAGAAACAAGCCTTGTATTCACACAATTAGGTTTTGAGTTATTCACTGAACAGGAACAGCTGACTGATATAGTTGTTTAGAGTAAGCAAAACAGCTAGGGCTGAGATGTTTTGGGCTGGAGAACCAGAACTTGGCAAGTCTGGAACTAATTCTTTTCTCAACCACTGTGAAAGACAGTATGGAGATTTCCCAAAAAATTAAAAATAAAACTACCATATGATCCAGCAATCCCACTTCTGGGTATAAATTCAATGGAAATAAAGTCATTATTTCAAAGAAATATCTTCAGTCCCATTTTCATTGCAGCATTATTCACAATGGTCATGATATAGAAACAAGCTGTCTTAACAGATCAATGGATAAAGAAAATGTGAGATACATATGTATGTGTGTATATTGAATGTCATATCACATTTTATATATAGTATATAATATTCCTTACATATGTACTGGAATATCATTCATTCCTAAAAATGAAGGAAATCCTGCCATTTGTGAAAACACAATTGAACATGGAGCATATTATCCTAAGTGAAATAAACTAGACACAGAAATATAAATACTATATGAGGTCACTTATAAGTAGAACCTAAAAAAGATGAACTTGGAGAAAGAAAAAGTAGAACAGTGGTTGTCAGAAGTTGAGAGGTAGGGAAAATGGGGTGATATCATTCAAAGGATACAAACTTTCAGTTATATGATGAATAAGTTTTGAGAATCTAATGAAAAACATGATGGTTACAGTTAATAAAAATGTATTGTATACCTGAAATTTGCTAAAAGTGTAGATATTAACTGTCCTCACCACACACACACACACACACACACACACACACACAGGTAATAATGTGAATGATTGGTATATTAACTTGTTATAGTAATCATTTCTTAATGTAACCATATATCAAAACACAATGTATACCTTAAATACTATTTTTATTGTCCTGCATGCCTCAATAAAGCTAGAAAAATTTAAATATATGAAAAAATATTTCATGTGAATTAATAACAAGGAAAAATAGAGTCTGAGAGTTAGGCAACATCTAGGTCATAGCACTCCTAACAGGTTCTGGTAAAATCTTGCAACTTTGGGAAGAGTCACTTGCAATGAAGATGTCAAAATTAGAAGAAAGGACAAAGAGCAACATTGTAGGAGTACTAGCAGAGCATAATTGCAGTTTGAAGAAAAGTATAAACAGTGAGGTGAGAGTATATAGACTTTTAATCTTTTTCTTTTTTTTTTCACCTAGTTGAAAACAGGGACAATTTTCCATAATCTTTAAGGTAAAGAATATAACTAATCTGTTGTCATTGAAATAAAATCATATTTTGTATTAAAGTAATGGTATTAGCTTTTAGAATGATAGCATTCTGCCATATTCCAGAAGCTATAGAGTTGTTTATAAATAAATGACAGTTTTGAATTATTTCACTTTAATGTACCTATTTGTCATAACTCTCCTCTATAATAGATCAGAGTCTCTCAGCTCAAGGTGTAGAAGTGATTAGCCCACAGAAAAATAACAAATATAGAAAGTAGACATGAGAGCAATATCCCCCGAAGCGTAATGTGTTAAATGCTTTATTAGTATGCATAAAGTTAGATACTGTAAAAAATACAACTTTACTTTGATTTGGAGGGTACTTAAAATGAAAAATATTTGATTCTTCCTTATGAATTTTAACACTTAAAAAACAGATTAAAGTTGATTTAATCAAAACTATTATTTTTTGTAAATTCATGCTGATTATTGATTATATTGAGAGGCATAAAATTATTTGATTAAAGATTCAGCAAAGATGAGGTAAAACTAAGCATAAATTAAGATATTTTTAAAATATAAGTCCAGAGAGAAATAACATAAATCCTTTCAAAATATTTTGACATAGTAAGACCTGACTGACATATATAATCCATATTCTGAATTTTTAGTTGCTCGCAGACCATACATTTAACATAACATCAACACTCAGGAACTTATATGGATAGAAATGATAAAAGAGAGCATGATGAAAAACAGCAAAAATGATTTCATATATATTTTATATATATTTGTCTCTATATATTTGTTAATATAACAGTGATTTAATATATATTTTAAATATATTTGTCAATTTTATTTAATAGCACATGCATAACTTTAAGATCTTGTATAAACAAATGAGCAAAGAGCTTGTGGGTGAACTTTAGAATAAAGAAAGTGAAAGTTAGGAAGTGACTATCAAAGATTTTATCACATAGCTTAAATTCTAAAAGTAAGGAGAAAGAGAATCTTTAAATACTTGTCAGTACAATTTTTGTTCTAAGATTTAAAGAGCTCGGAAGTCATCACTCCTGTCTCAACAATTAAAAAGAAGAAAAAAAGAGGCTGAACATACTAAAACTCTTGACTTTTCTTAGATTTATCAGAGAATTGAAGACATATGGCAAACCACTACCCCAAAATATGGAGAGGCAGGCAAATGCAGAGACAGGGACAATTTTGGCTTATCTGGAGCAGAGGCCACTGAGAGCCAGGAATAGAGACTGACAGACTGCTGGAGCTGAGTGTGCTGGAGAATTAATTATTGAGAATTAAAAATTTGGGGGGGCCTAGTATTCAGGTGTCCCCATACTTTCACGGGCTTTACTTCCAGGAACCTCACAAGGTTCTCTTGGCTGAGATTGGAGGAACATTCCAAGTGCTTTTCCATTATAAAGAGTAAGAAATAATTATTTAAAAATACTCTCATAATGTTCTCCATAACAAAGGCCTGCCCTCAAGGGAATCTATTTCACCAGAGACTTACCTGACTTGAGAAAGGGGCAAGTGGACAACTCCAGATCCCCTAGCCTTCCAGTCATACTTAGAGGGGAGAAAAGGGCTAAGAAATATTTCTAAACATCACAGCCCAGGGACTCAAGCTCACTAAATAGAACTAAAGTTTAATCATCAGATTATAGAGTGCTTTCCTCCCCAACACCTTAACTCCACATCAGCAGAGCTCCATAATGTCAACTATAACTGAGAGAGCTATAACACATGGACTGTGTTTAAGGACTTCTTTAAGAAACTCAAAGAAAAGGCAGAAAGCAACAAGGAAGAAAACAATAGGAACAAGTCTTTCCTACAGTTACAACTTCAGCAAATTTTAAACACCGTTCAGTCCTAGCAAGATTAACATAAAATCTTACACTTAAATCCTGATTACTTCAATTCTTATTATCAGTTATATTATGCCCATGTTCAATAACAGAAATTACTAGGCACGCCAAAAGCAAGAATAAATATAGTCTGAAGAAGAAACAAAACACACATCAGACCAATTAAAATAAGACATAGATTTTTAAATTATTAAATAGGGAATTTTTAGGGTTTTAGTTTTGTTTTTTTTTTTTCTTTTTTTTTTTTTTCGGTCGTACCCACAGCACGCAGTGACCTGAGTATAGCAGTGACAATCCTGGATCCCTAACTTTTTCAACCACTAAGGAAGTCCAGGTACAGCATTTAATATAAAAAGTAATTGACATGTCAAGCAGTCTTTTATGGAAAGAAGTAAACAGAAAGTAAGAAGAGATAGGTGATATAAGCAGAAAGATGGAAATCTAAGAACAAATCAAAAGGAAATGCTAGAAATCAAAAACACTGTAACAAAAAGGAAGACTGCCTTTAATGGGATCTTCAATTGCTTAGACATGACTGTAGAAAAAATCAATGAGCCTCAAAGTATGACAACTGTAACTTCCCAACTGAAAAGCAAAGAGAAAATATAACAAAAATAATGGAAAAGAATATTGAGAACTGTAGGATAATTACTAAAGCTGTGCCATATGCATAATGGGGATAATAGAAGAAGAAAAAGAGAAAAAAAGAAATATTTGAAGTAATATAAAGATTTCTCCAAAATGAGGACACAGATATAGGAAGCTCAGAGAACATCATATAAGATAAACACAATGTTTACACCTATGCATATTACATCCAAAAAGCAGAAACCCACAATCAAATAAAAAGATAAGAATAACTAACATTGCAATCCTATTCAGAAACCTCAGCAGAAAGAAAGGAATATAAAATGTTGAAACAAAACAAAACAAAACAAAAAACAAACCAAAAAAAAAAAAAAAAAACAACCCACTGATGCCCTAGTGTAGAATTCTATTTCCAGTGAAATTGTATTTCAAAAGTGAAGGCACATTACAGACTTTTTGAGACAAATAAAAACTGAGAAAATTTTTCTCCACAAGACCTCCCTTGCAAAAAATATTAAATAAATTATTTAAAGGAAAGAAAAATGTCATAGGTCAGAAAATCAGGCAACTGTAAAGAAAGGAAAAAACATTATGATAAGGAATAAGTAAAGATAAAATCTTTAGTAATTATAATTGACTTTATAAACAACTGTTTTCTCAAAGAAATAACAGCAATGTATTTGGTGATTATGGCTTATAGTTAGTGAAATCAATGATAGTGTTGTTTTAAGGAATGGAGGGAACACTTGTGAAGAGGTTTTATGTTCTATGAAAGTGAAATTAGATTATTTTCAAATGCGTATTGTAAACTTCAGAGTAACTGCTAAAAATGATTTTTTTGTTTTATTTTTTTTTTGTTTTGTAAATAGAAAAGAGATATAAGTACTATAGATACTAATGCAGCTATATCAATAATCATTTTTTTTTCCTTTTTGGCCACCCTGCGGCATATGGAGTTCCTGGGCCAGGGATCAGATCTGAGCAGCAGTTGTAATCTAAGCCGCAGATATGGCAATGCTAGACCCTTAACCCACAGTGCAGGACTGGGGATCCAACCTGTGTCACAGTACTCCCATGATGCTCCCTTTGCGCCACACCAGGAACTCTAATAATCACTTGAAATGCAAGGCAAAAACTGTTAGAAATACAATAAGGAATGGACAAATTGACTATAATAGTTGGCGACTTCAACATGCCTCTCTTAGTAATCAATATGCTTTGCATAAAAAGAGCAAAAATAGGGTTGAACTAAACAGTACCATTGATCAATCAAATCCAGTTGATATTTGTATCTAAATATGATATTTCCATCTAAAAACAGCAGAATACATATACTTCTCAAGCTCACATGAGACATGTACCAAGATAAATCACATATGGGCTATAAAATAAATTTGATCAAATGTAAAATAATAGATATTATAGAACATATGCTCTTATATCATTGTAAATTCAACTAGAAATTAATAATAGCTGAAAAATATTCAATATTTAGAGATGAAACAACACCTTTCATGGGACAAACTAGAAAAGGACATAGAAAGATTGATAAGGAGGAAATCCAATTATCTTTGTCCCAGAGGGAATAACTTAATATAGAAAATTCCAAAGAATCAATTAAAAAAACAACAACCCTGAACCTAAGAAGGAATTATAATAAAAATGTAGGATATAAATTGATACACAAATAATAATCACTTTCATGTAATCCAGCAATGAACAACTGGAATTTGAAATTAAAATACAATAACTTTTACATTAACACCAAAAATAATGATACACTTAGGTATAAATTTAATACTATATATAGTATATATGTGAGAAAAACTATAAAACTTTGATGAAAGAAATGAAAAATGATCTGAATAAATGAAGAGATGTTCCAGTTAAGGATAGGAAGATTCACTGCAGCAAAGATGTCAATTCTTCCCGACTTGGCCTATAGATTCAATTCAATAACACTCAAAATCCCTGGAAACTATTTTGTGGATTTCCACAAATTGATTCTAAGTTTTGTATGAAGAGGTGCAAGACATAAATAATACTCAACACAGTACTGAATAAGAACAGAAAGTCAGAAGACTATTCCTCTTCAAGACTTATTATCAAGCTACAGTAATCACAATAGTGTGGTATTGACAAAAGAATAGATACATTGATTAATGGAGTAGAATAGAGGGCCTTGAAACACATCCTCAAAAATACAGTCAACTGATCTTTGACAAGGAAGCAAGGTCAATTTAACAACAGCAACAACAACAAAAAGGTGAGGGACGAGTCTTTTCAACAAATGGTGTTGGAGAAATTAGACATGCACATGCAAAAAAAAAAAAATCTAGACACACCTTACATCTTTTATAAAAGTTAATTCGAAATGGTTCTATATGTAAAATGCAAAATTATAAAGCTTCTAGAAGATATAATAGGAGAAAACAGACAATTTCTGGTTGTTAATGGGGTTTTACATACAACATCTAAAGCATGAACTATGAAAGAAAGGACTGATAATTTGGCCTTTTTTAAAATTGTGCTTTGGCAAACACAATATCAAGAGAATTAGAAGACAAGTCCCTAGTCTGGGAGAAAATATTTGCAAAAGACACTTTTGTTAATGAATTTTGTAACTAAAAAATACAAAGAACTCTAAAAATACAACAATAAGAAAATAAAAAAATTAAGGTAAATGAGTAAAAATCTGAACAGTTATTTCATCAAAGATATAGAGGTGACAAATAAGCATATAAAATTTTGAAAATATGAATGATATGGCATTAGAAAATCAAAAATCAAAACAATAATATGATACCACTATATAGAAACTGAAATCACCAAAATTCAAAAACTTGACCAAGTAAAATATTAAGATGCTGAGCAACAGGGATTCTCACTTGCTGCTGTTGGAAATGCAAAATGGTACAGCTGCTTTGAAAGGTAATTCAGTACTTTCTTACCATGTAATCCAGCAATGACATTTCCACAAATAATGCAATTCAGTTAAAAAATTATTTCTACAAAAATGCATTTGGATGTTCATAGCAGATTTATTCATAACTTCCCAAAACTGGAAGCAACAAAATGTCCTTCAGTAGGCCTATGTAATGTACAATTACTCAATTATAAAAATAAATGAGGTCCCAAGCCACATAAAGACATCGTAGGAATGTAACATGAATTGCTACATGAAAGAAGCCAGTCTGTAAGAGCCACATATTGTATGATTCCAACTATGTGACATTCAGGAAAAGGCCAGACTGTGGAGACAGTAAACAGATCTGTGATTTAGATGTTTGGGGAAAGGGATGAAATGAATGGAGAAAAGACAGGGAATTTTTAGGATAGTAAAACTGTTGAATATGATCCCATAATGGTGGATACACAGCATTAAATATTTGTCAAAACCCACAGAACTGTAAAACACAAGAGTGAACCTCAATGAAAACTGTCCTAAAATCCAATCTTTTCATTAAAATTATACATTCTTACAGCCTTTCCATTTTTATCCCTAGTTAATGATTCATTTTCTTTGAGGCCAGAAAGGACAGAACTATGGTCAAAACACTATTCAATATTTTAATAGCCACAGAGCAAAACTGAGCCAAGTTTTTAAACTATGTCTGCATATAGTTTCTCACTCTCTTTCTCTCTTCCTCACACACACATACATAAACACACACACGCACAAACCACACACATGCCACTTTGAGGACCTCAAGATCTATTAAATACATTTTGAGGAGTTTTTATTTCTAGCTCATACTTCTCTTGAGTAGGAATACAAGAAGAATAAAGTATAAGATACATAGCTGAACAATGAATAGGGTAGTTCACTGAGATATGCATTTCAAACAAGTAATATTTCTTCATTGTATTTTTTTGGCTGTACTTTCAGCATGTGGAAGTCCCCAGGCCAGGAATTGAACCCGCGCCACAGTTGTAACCAGAGCCACAGCAGTGACAATGCTGGACACTTAATCTGACAAGGTACCAGGGAACTCACTTTGGTTGTATTTTTAAAACATTTAGACTTTTTTGGGTTTCTAATAAAGCACTATTAAAATATTCATAAAATGAATTAATTGATTCTGAGATATGTGAAGACACAGATCTCTTACACTTTGCAACATTTCAGTGGTACGTAGATCTTTCAATTTTTTTTCAATTTATTCAGTTCTTATTCAATATAATGGGATATCTGATATAGTCAGTTGTTTTCTTTATAAAGCAATAATGATGACCCTGAAATGTTCTGACAGTCTAAAGTACTTAGTTCAGCCTCATACTGATTTTATAATTCCCACTGGTTCTTCATACCCCAGTTTCTTAAACTGCCAGATCTGAGATTTAGTCAATGCTACCTGTACATGTTATCCACCTGCTTCTTTGAGGTTCTGAGGTAAAATGTCATCTGTGACAGAAAGATAATACTGGTGATCATGTTACATTTTATAACTACCTAAAGTGACCTTAGGGTCATTAGATTGGATACTCAGCAACAAAATAGGTATCTTTAGGTTTACGAGGTTTGCTGAGTCTACGGTGCAAAGCAAGAGTGGATTCTTTGTAATATGCAAAAGTCTATTGTAGAAAAATCAGAACTATGTATCAAGCTTAGAAGGTACTCCTTATAGGTCTTATAGGAAAATCACGTAGTCATCATTCCCCATATTCACTTGAATAAACATGCCAAGAGCAACAGGATTAGTGATAATTGATTGGTTTCCATGGGTATATCAGCAAAGGAATGACTTTTTTTTTAACAGCCAATGAGAATCTCTTATAGTTTGATAATTGATTGGTTTCCATGGGTATTGGTTTCCATGGGTATATCAGCAAAGGAATGACTTTTTTTTTAACAGCCAATGAGAATCTCTGATAGTTTGTAAAGACAGAAAAGAGAAACTCAAAAAATTGAGTATTTTTCTTAAGATAACTTTTAATTATTATTTAATATAAAGAAAAAAGGCAGATCATTTGAAAAATGTTATGATCCTAACTTGGTAAATCTGATTGCACATAAACAAACACATATTCAAGGAAAAATTGTCATAAATATTACTGCTTAAATAATACTATTAAAAAAGCTCTATTTTTCTAAGACAAATATTGTAAATAACTTATTCGAAAATCTAAATAATGCAACAAACCAGTGAATATAACCAAAAAGAAGAAGACTCACAGACACAGAAAACAAACTAGTGGTTATCATATGGGGAAGGATAGTGGAGTGGTGGGGAAGTGGGAGACACAAACTATTAGGAGTAATATAGGCTCAACAATGTATTATACACACAGGGGATACAGCCAATATTTTATAATAAATATAATTGGAAAGTAACTCAAAAAAAGTATAAACTCTTTTTGCCTTTTTTCTTTTTTCAGGGCCATGATTGCAGTTGTGGAAGTTCCTAGGCAAGGAGTTAAATCAGAGCTACAGTTGCCAGCCTACACCACAGCCACAGCCACAGCAACACCATATCCGAGCCGTGTCTGTGACCTACACCACAGCTCAGGGCAATGCCGAATTTTTAACCCACTGAGTGAGGCCAGAGATCGAACCTGCATCCTCATGTTCATTTCCACTGAGCCATGATGGGAACTCCATAAAATTTTAAATAAAATTTTAAAAATATAAAAAAATACACGTTTCATATTAACATTAGAATACTTGAAAATATTTATTTTAATAGACACTTGCTGCACTATAGTGTTGTAAATCTCCCTTAACAAATTTCTTATATTTCAGTGTATACTTCTGTTCCTTTAGTCTTTGAAAAATAATTTGTTTTTCCCCTCTTGTTACTACTTTGCTAATTTCTATGCCAAACTCTAGGAATGTGTGAGCTGACTGACATTCTATCTTCAAGTATATTAAGAAAAAAAATATAAACAAATTAGTTATAATTACTCTTGCCAAGTGAAATAACCTCATCATGATAAAGCATATTGGTACCAGCAAAAAAATTCTCTACTAGGGCAACTCTAATCATAATTCAGACTTATTATTCAGAACTTTCGGTGTGTTAACAGATAAGAGAATTTATTACCTCATTTTTCTCCTGGTATAAAATTTATTTATTTGGCATATTAAACATAGGACTGGATATATCTGCTTCCTCTGAGGACATAATAAAGTCATAAACACAAAAGAGAGGATATATGACAAAAATGCACTGCTCCCATCTCCAGGAAAGGACTTCTTTTTGAACTTCAAATGGTGCATCTGAGCTGGCAACATTCAGTTGTATAGTGGTTTTAGGACCAGTCTCTGATTCTGAGCTGAGGTCATCTTATTCCCCGACATTTTTCCAGCCAGGACTGAGGACAGTGGGCTAAACAGAGTCTGGCTACTTTTTTGCTTCAGAGTTCCCTGATCTGTTGATGGTACATTGTCAGAAGTACATTGGACTCTGACACTTTCTTTGCTCAGTTATCCTTCTTTTTCTTTCTTTCAACTAATATAATTTTTGCTTCACAGGTGTCTTTTTATGACTAGGCCTGCTTCCTCTTAGCATTTTCTTTCACAGTACTATTCTTCCCATAAAACTCTTGCACTCCAGCATCTGTCTCTGTCAGCATCTGTCCCTAACAGGTTCTGAATTGATAGAGTTTGGGAAATAGTTCCATAAGGCAGATTGGTAAGATGCAGTCTGGTACTAAACCACCTCTATCTCGTAGGCAGTAAGGATCCCATCCCAGGCAGTACGAATACAAGTAGCATGGATAATCTTAGCACAATGTGAAAGCCTATTGTTAAAACATCCATTAAGTGATCTAGAAGAATGTTCCAGGGTGGGAGAATGTCCTGCATTTTGCATAAATGAGGCTTTGAAAATTAGGAGAATGCATTCAAAGACAATGGAATCGGTTCGTCGGTATTAAGCTGAATTGACGTCCTCAGAGGTATAATGAAAAGCTGAAGGCAGTTAAACAATAGAAATTCAGTGTGAGGGGCAGAGGAATGCTTTAGTTGATAAGCAATGGAGGAGCAGGAAAAGCTGAAAGCTAAATTCAGGATTTCATGGATTTATCACGTCAAAAAGAATATATGCTGAGGAGATCTGTTATGCCACCTGGGATGAAAATATCTGGATAGATACCGCCAAAGATTTTTGACTATCCTGACTCCTCTATACCCTTAGAGCCTTCAGAAGTGGTCACCACCTTCCTATTAAAAGTATAGAGGAAAAAAGTATGGAAGCCCCACTGTGGGAAGACATTGAAGAAATATCACCTCTGCAAAGCATCAGGGCCTCTCCTCAGGATCTCTGTCCTCACTTCCTCTCCTAGATGTCGAGTTGATAATAGGGTTAAGTTGCAAAATAATGGAGGAAAGGGGCTCTAATCCAAAGGCTTTCCAAGAATCAGCATGCATGGGCAGTAGTGTGAGACTTCTTGAGGATGTTTGTCTGGTCAAGTGAAACAGGACACATATTTGATACTGAAAGGTTCTGAATGCAGTACCTAATAAACTGACAAAGACCCCAGGTGAAGGGACAAAATGCTATGTTTGTTAGAACAGGCTAACACAGTCTTAGATATTTTTTGGCCAATGATTTGTAAAAACCACAGATAACAGAGCAAACTACCTGCTATAATGATACTATAAATTGAATTTTTATATTCCCTCAAAACTTGTATGTTGAAATCCCAACTCCCAATGTAAGAAATTTGGAAGGTTATTATGTTATGAAGGAAGGTCTCATATGAGATGAGTGCCTCTACAAAAGAGACCCTGCAGAGTTAGCTTTCCCCTTTGCCAAGTGTGGATACAACCAGAACTCTGAAAATTATGATAGGTCCTCACCCCTGATCCCTGATCTACAGTCTCCAGAATTGTGAGAAATAAATATTTGTTAATAAGCCATCAGTCTCTAGTACTTTGTCATAGGAGCCTGCACAGGCTAAGACAATTGGCTCTGAGGAGAGATGCCCCATGCCATGTGATGTAGAAATGACAAAATTCTTGTGGTAGACAGTGGAGGAAAAGAATAAAGTGTAGTTGGAAACTGGGATGCATTTCCTATGTGAAAGCAAAAGATCCACAATGTACTACATTTCAAGGGAAGAACCAGAAGACATACCCTTCACTGGAGCCATCAGAAATGCAGTAATGTGAGGGGCACTATCATTGCTAAGTTCCCCTGTAGTTTCCTTCTTAGGTCAGAGATGACTATAGACGAAGTGGACACAAAGCTAGGCTTGTTAATATCCTTAGGAAAGATGGCACCTGGAACACTGGAGGCCAGGTATTAGTTCCTAGCCACCAGAAGCCAGCCAAGGGTTCTAATTATCATAGTAGGCAAGGTGGCATAATGAAAACAAAGTTGTAGAGACTGCATCCCTAGAAACACAATAATGAGCAGGCAATGAATGTGACAGTGACTGCCACTAAACCACCCAGAAGAGAGACATGGAGCAGATTCTTCTTCACCCTCAGAAAGAACCAGGTGTGCAAAACCTTGATCTTAAACTTCTGGCCTTCAGAACCGTGAGACCAAGATGTTTAAAGCCACCAGTTTGTCATCTTTTGTTACGGCAGCCCTAGCAAACTAAAATAGGGGTAACATTTCACTTAATTAAAATTCAAAGTTAGGATTCCCTGTCATTAAAAAAGATTCCAAACGCTTATCTGTTAATGATGAGATGTGATGAGATTTTTTTTTGTACTTCATCTTTGAAAATTTCTTTTCACTAAGATAGGTACTGACAAATACTGTTATAAATAAATGAGCAGATAATTTTAATTGAGCCTATTCAAAGCTTAGAAGACATTTATCAAAGTCTCTTATATTCTTCTACTGATATTTGCCTTTAAGAACGTTATTATGTTGCAGATTCATCAGTTCCAATTGCAGGTTGGGGGGGAGCTCTTCAATTGAACAGTTAAATCTGTTTTGAAATACAGAAATCTCCTTTGCATTGAGGTCTGAAAAAAAACTGCGGGAATTGTGGTTTGAACTCAGAAAATACATCTGCTGCAAATTGGGGTGGGGGTGGTTGTTGTGGTGATCTCACTTTTTATTTTAACTTCTGAGAGAATGGAAAGTATACAAAGCATTACTGGTGATTCAAACATTAATTTTCATCTAGTTGAAATAAAGTATAAATTTTGCTTATCAGCCTTTTTTCCTTTGTAATATTTGGTTTAATTCTTTAAAGAACATGGTCAATTCTGTAGCAAAAGCTAATTTCCAAAGCTAGTCAGTGTTTGCTAACAGTAGTTGAGGGCAGTTCTCTTTCATAAAAATTTCAATTTTGGATCTGAGCCCAAAAATTTGCCTTCAAATTTATAACTTCTACTCCAGAAAATAGTTGTGTATTAGGGAGTGTCCCAATACTTAATTTACTTCTGACAAAAATGTGTGTAACCAATGTTGTTTAAGGCCATAAGCTCAAAGGAAGACCACCATTGACCCTGCTGGCTTAATTATATGTGAAATTTAAATAATTTCTGCAAATTTGTCTGCTGATACATAACAGTGAATAACCATAGGTATTAAACTTAAGTTCTTAAAAGCTTTTAAAATTTATCAATTATGCCTTTTTCTGTTGCACACATATTTTTATTCCCACCAGTTGTAATACATCTTTAGTTAATGCCATCTCAGGTTGAACTAAATCTAGGTTTTTTTTTTTTCTTTTCAATTTTTGGCTATTGCTGTTACACATAAGTTATTCTTAGAGACTATTTCTCTAACCACTTCAAACTCAGTACTAGCTTATCAAATATACAACTGGATAATATCTATGAACTCATAAAGACCCAAGGAAAACCATTAGAAACTTCTTGTTTTTTAACTGACTGTTAACGTTGCCCTGACATCATCAAATTGTAAAGCCACTGTTACAGCTTAAGGCTAATAGTCTTAAATAAGTTTATTTTCTCTGAACACATTTCTTTACCCTCTGTAATCAAACATTAATTAATACCACAGGTAAAAAAGCTTTAACTTCTTGGTTAATAAATGAGTCACTTGGAAACTTACTTTAGTTGTAACCTATTATGACTTGCTTTTGTGTGTGTGTGTGTGTGTGTGTATGTGTGTGTGAAAAATTCCTCTGTGAATAAATATTCTGCTTTAACATTTCTAATTTTTGACCATTTTTTGTGAGTTGGTAGAATGTATACCGTATTATTTTAGCTCAGGTAGAGAATAAATGCATAATAAACAAAATGCTTTGTCAGATAATTATGTAACAAAATTATTTACACTTCACTGTGCCTATAAAGCATGGCATTTGAGGTCCACTTTTCTTTTTGTTTTGATGTGATATACACTGATAATAAACACAAGAAGAAAATTACATAGGGTTATCATGACATGTGTAACATTCAAAATGTTTTCAAATCACTGTAATTTGTAGGAAGCCCAACAGCAGTGTGGAGCAATGAGTTCAAAGACAATCTCAGTCATAACTACTCAGATGCTTTAACTGATTTTTAAAGAACAAAAGCAGCCACAGAAAATACATAAGCAAATGAGCTTGGCTGGCTTTCCTTTTTATTTTTAGAAAAGGAAACTTGGATCTCATATAATTTGCATGTGTCAAAAAATAGCTTTTTTGAAAAAATCATTTAAAGATATAATAACCATTCTTAGCTCATGGTCAATACCAAAATACATGGCAAACAGAACTTACTGAACTATAATCTGTACAATGTAAAATAGTCCCTTTCTGACACTCAGCAGCACAGCTGGACTATAAATTGCACATGGAACTTTGAAATACTTCTCTTTGGAACATTTTTTTTTCTGTTTATCTCATCATTTTGAGGACTATTCTCCAACCAAATGTCTATGTTCTCTCTTAGCAATGTTCATACCTTCATAGGACATAAGCATAAGCCCAGAGCTTCCAGTCATAATTTTATGAATTGGCAACCAATAAACAGCAAATATGGAAACTTCTATCATGAGAGAAAAAAATAATAAATAATGAAATAATCAGGAAACAGATATATAGAGAAAAAATACAGTTATGGAAATCACACAGAAAGGAGAGAAAAATGGGAAAAAATTACCAAGAATAGAATCATTTCAGGACATCTAATATTTAACCAACCAGAGTCTGAGAAATGAAGAGAACTTATAGAAAAAAGTGTACCACAGAAAAAATAGCTAAACATCATCTGTACCACATTTCTTAGGTTTCCATTTTGAGAAGGATCATGGTATGTCTAATATGATAATGAAAAAAATGCCTAATATATATCATAAAACTATATACATCAAATATATAAAGAGGATGTCTAAAGCTTGCAATGAGGAAACTAGTAATATAACAACAAAAACAAGAATGCAAAAAATAAACAAAACATTTGCCTGTAAATAATTTTGATTTACATGGGATAAATCTTTGCAAGAACATTTTGAAACAAACATTTTGAACATGATGAAATAAAACAACAGGTAAGTATCTTATATTTTTGAGAAAAAAATTATTTCCAATCAGGAAATCTGTATTTAAGAAAGTTTACAACCTGCAAGGTCTTAAAATATATATTGCCTGTGCTTCTTTAAAAGGAAGTCATGAAATTCTCAAAAAAGAATAAAATTAAATATGAAACATGAGATCCAGATAATGAAGGATTTACTATTTATTATTACATTTTAGAAAAAGTGTAAAGGGACTTTTTCTGAAGATGATAAAGGCAATGTCTAAGATGTCTTCTGTGGAATAGGTCTAGTAGGCAAAGGTCTCGATAGAAAAAGGCAAAGGGATGTTTAAAAGACAAATATGTCTCCAAGAAAAGTAAATTGGAAATACAGGTGTTTGACTATACTGAAAGAAGTTTACAGTTGAAGAATGTTGAGAAATATTTATATTAAAAGAATTAAAAATTAAATAACAGCAATAAACAAGCATGTATTAATCCTAAGAGTTGAGGGTGATGGCAAATCCAACTAAAAAGTAATTATAACACTCTATGGTACCTATAAACGATATTTATTTAGTCATTAAATATAGACATAAAATTATGATATAATTTTTATTGGGAGCTTTGGAATGGGAGAGAAAATTGACTGGAACAGGGAGGGGTTATAATAAAATAGACTGATTACTTTTTTCCATAGCTAAAAAATCCTCAAATAATTTGAAAAAAGGAAGCAACAGAGTATATATATACTACACAGAACTATGTAAGTAAGTATTAAAAGACATATTGAAATATTTTAAAGTAGTTGCCTGTGGAGTGTAAAGGACCAGGTCAGGGAATTTCAAAACTATGTTTTGTATTAATTTTCACCTCTTGGAAATATTTTGATGCAGGACTCAAGAGTGATCAGGCCTAGAGGCTTCAACTGATTGCCAAGCTTGGCCTGAATTTTATCCCCCTTTCCTCAGGCCTTATTCCTAGTGATTATAAAACAGATGGTTTTTACATCATAATGGGTAAAATCTGTATAGTAATTTCCAAACTCCATGTGTTTCTAAATATCTACTTATTTTTTAAATGATTTACTTTTACATTATAGTTGATTTAAGTGTTCTGCCAAATTTCTGCTGAATAGCAAAGTGACCCACTCATAAATATATACATTCTTTTTCTCACACTATCCTCCATCATGCTCTAAGTAACTAGATATAGTTCCCAGTGCTTTAAAGCAGGATCTCATTGCTTACCCATTCCAAAGGCAATAGTTTGTATCTATTTATCCCAGATTCTCAGTTCATCTCACCCCCTCCCCCTCCCCCTTGGCAACCACAAATCTGTTCTCCAAATCCATCAGTTTCTTTTCTGTGGAAAGGTTTATTTGTGACTATATTAGATTTCAGATTTAAGCTATATCATATGGTATCTGCCTTTCTCTTTCTGACTTATTTCACTTAGTATGAAAATCTCTAGTTCCATCCATGTTGCAGCAAATGCCATTATTATTTTTTTTTTTAATGTCTGAACAGTATTCCATTGTGTATGTATACCACATCTTCTTAATCCATTCAACTGTCAATGGACGTTTAGGTTGTATCCATCTTCTGGCTATTGTGAATAGTGCTGCAATGAACATATGGGTGCATGTGTCTTTTCATGAAAAAATACTCAACATCATTGATTGTTAGAAAATGCAAATCAAAACTGCTTTGAGATACTACCTCACACCAGTCAGAATGGCCATCATTGATAAATCCACAAATAACAAATGCTGGAGAAGGTGTGGAGAAAAGGGAACTCTCCTACACTGTTGATGGAAATTCAAATTGGTACAACCACTATGGAAAATGGTATGGAGGTACCTCAGAAAACTAAATATAGAACTACCATATGACCAAGCAATCCCACTCTTGGGCACATAGCTTATCTACTTATTCTTAAAATTGCTCAATATTTCAACAAATACAGAAAAAGATCAACATTGTAGGAAATGATTTGCCATCCAATATAAAGGATACATACATCACAAGGATTAAATGAAGATATTCCATATAAATACCATTGTCATACTACAAAGCACTCAGAAATGATTAAAGTGAATCTAACTGCTAGTACTTGAATGAATGTGTAACTACACTGTATAGCAGTTATCTGTCATTACATAATAATTTACTCCAAAATGTGCTGGTTTAAAACAAAAGAATTTGTTATCTCAGAGTCTCTGGGCTTCAGAAATCAATGTGGGGATTAACTGGCTTGTTGGAAGGATTTTTATTTCCTCATGAGCCTTTGGTCAGGGGTGTCCCTCAGTTCCTTGCCATGTACACCTCTCCAAAGAGCATCTCTCAACATATTATCTTGCTTCATCGGTTCCAGCAAAAGACAGCGTGAACTAGTAAGGCTGACAGTCAGGTTTTTTTCTTTGTAACCTAATAGTGGAAATGGCATTACTTCATTTTCTTGCCTTTTTTAGAAGCAAGTAACTGAGTTGAGCCCATACTTCAATGATGGTGATTACCCAAGACTGTGCATACCAGGAGGCAGAGCCATTGAAGACCATCTATTTTTTAAATTTTATTAGAGTATAGTTGACTTCTAATGTATTAGTTTCATGTGTACAGCAAAATGAATCATAAACGTATATATAAATATAAAAATAAACATAATTTTCCCATGTTATTACAAACTATTGACTAGATTTCCCTAAACTATAGAGTAGTTTCTTCTTAGTCAATTTTATACCGTAGTGTGTGTATATTATACCCATCCTGCCAATTCCTCCCTCCTCCCCAGGGTTTCCCCTATACAACATAAGATTTCTCTTGAAACCGGAGTTTGTTTCTGTTTTATAGATATGTTCTTTTGCATCATTTTTACTAGGTACATATAAGTAGTATCATATGATATTTGTATTTCTCTGATTTACTTCACTCAGTATGATAATCTCTAGGTCCATCCATATTGCTCCAAATGGCACTATTTTGTTCTTTTTATGGCTGAATAATATTCCATGTATATATGTACCACATCTTTATACATTCTTCTGTCAATGGACATTTAAGTTGTTTCCATGTCTTGGCTATTGTGAATAATGTTGCAATGAACACTGGGGTGCAAGTAACTTTTCAAATTATGAATTTCTCCAGATAGATGACCAGAAGTAGGAATGCTGAATCATATGGTGGTTAAGGAACCTCCATACTAAACTCTGTAGTGGTTGTAGCAATTTACATTCCTACCAATAGTGTAGGAGAGTTGTCTTTTCTCTACAACCCTGCCAGGATTTATTGTTTGGAGACTTCATGACGTCCATTCTGGCTGGTGTAAGGTGATATCTTATTGTAGTTTTGATTTGCATTTCTTTAATAATTAGTAGTGTTGAGCATCTTTTCACATGTCTTTTGGCCATCTGTATGTCCTCTTTGGAGAAATATCTATTTAGATCTTTGGCTCATTTTCTGATTGGGTATTATTTTTTATATAAAGGCACATGAAATTTTTGTATACTTTGGTGATCCAAATTTGAAAAGAAGAATTAAAACGGTCACTGCCTGCATTTGACATTATGCTATACATAGAAAATCCTAAAGATGCTACCAGAAAACTGTTAGAGTTCATCAATGGATTTGGTAAAGTTACAGGATATAATATTAATACTCAGAAAACTCTCACATTTTTATATACTAACAATGAGATCAGAAAGGGAAATTAGGGAAACAATCCTATTTACTATTGCATCAAAGATAATAAAATCCCTAGGAATATGCCTACCAAAAGAGACAAAAGCTTGTACTGCAAAAACCATGACACTGATGACAGAAATCAGAGATGACACAAGCAGATGGAAAGACATACAATGTTCTTGGATTGGAAGAATCAATATCGTCAAAGTGACTATACAACCTATGTAATCTACAGATACAGTGCAATTCCTATCAAGTTACTGAAGACATTCTTCACAGAACTAGAACAAAATATTTTAAAATTGTATGGATTTACAAAATACCCTGAATATCCAAAGTAATCCTGAGACAGAAAAACAGCTGGAGGAATCAGGATCCCTGACTTTAGACTATACCACAAAGCTACAGTCATCAAAACAGTATGGTACTGGCACAAAAATGCAAGTATGGATCAATGGAACCGGATAGGAAGCCCAGAAGTTAATCCAAGCACCTATGTTCAATTCATATATGAAAAAGGAGGCAAATACATACAATGGAGGAAAGACATTCTCTTCAATAAGTGGTGCTGGGAAAACTGTACTGCTACATGTAAAAGAATGAAATTTAAACATTCTATACCACCATACACAAAAGTAAAAAAAAAAAAAAATGGATGAAGGACCAAAAAGTAATGCCAGATACTATTAAACTCCTAGAGGAAACACAGGCATACCACTCTTAATAATAATCATGGCAATATCTTTTTGGCTCCACCTCCTAGAATAATGCCAATAAAAGCAAAAATAAGCCAATAGGACCTAATTAAACTCAAAACTTTTACATAGCAAAGGAAACCATACAAAAATGAAAAGACAAGCTACAGAATGGGAGAAAAATCTTTGCAAACAAAGCAACCAAAGGCCATCTTTGAAAGGTGCCTATCACTCTACTTATTTTAACATGTCACCATGAGTAGTTCTTTGTTAAGAGCCAATAAGAAAACGAGTTTATCAGTTCTACAACCACAAAGCTCTAAATTCTGCAACAACCTGAATAATTTTGATGAAAGATCCTGAGCTCCACAGGAGAATACAGCCCAGTGGATACTGTGACTGTAATCTTTGAGACCCTAAGCAGAGAACTCAGTTACATAATGACCAGAACTCTGACTTACAGAAATTGTGAGAAACAAAGAGCATTGCTTAAGCCATTAAGTTCATGATAATTTGTAACATGACAACATATATCAATACATATCCCTTTCAAGATAATTTTTGTATTCCCATTGGCAACTACTTTCAATATTTCAACTATTTCTGGTATCTTCCTTGACAATTGTAAATAACATGTGTTTTATGCATTTTTATATGAGCCTGATGAAATATTTTCTACTCCGACACATCACTGGCTTATATTTCTTTTCAAATATTGTATCCTTTATAGTCACCAGACATTTATTTCCATTGTTTTTCATCAAATAAACCGTTGAAATAGATGTTGGCTATAGGCAGTAGGATACTATTTAATAAATTACTTGTTCATTGCACTGACAGTCAATTTATTTGAAAACTTGTATATAAATCTATGTTTGTAAATTGTTAATAGGTAGAGGATAAAACTTTGGAATCTGACATAATAAATAGAGTTAATTATAATATTTAAAAGTTAAAAACTTGGTTAACAACTTTCTGCTCTAATCTTTGTCAGATATTGACTAAACAACTGATTTATTTTAAGGCATATTTGTTATTTTTCTTTATTAATAGTTACATAAAGTATTCTGTTATATTTTCTCTTTGTTTTGACATAAATTCCTAACATATGGTGATGTGTCAGTAATAAATTATGTCTATATTTAAAGGGATTGTATTAAAACAGAAAATTGAAAATTTTATTCAGTCCTTATTTTTAAATGTAAAATCAAATCTATGTAAACTCTATTTAAATGCATTTCAAGTAGGAGTATTTAACTTGTTCATATATCTATACTACACAGCTAACTTTAGAATTGGGTGGCTTTCACACTAGCTAGGATCTATGCTAGCTGAGATGACTATAAAATGTACAGATATAAAGTAATACTCAATATAAGAAAGATTACCTCTGCATTAGGTCATTGCCTAAGTTTAAAAAAAAAGGAAGACACAAATGTGGAGGCCTGAATAGTCTGCCATTTAAAGGTGGGAAAGATTGAAAAAAAAAATGTTAGTATATGTGACTAGAATAAAACACCAAAAATATTAAGTACTTGGAAAGCTCTGCAGAAGTTTTATATACACACCTACAACAAATTTTCTTTGTATGCTCTACTGATTTCAAAGGGAAAATTCTATTTTGAGCACTTTCATATCACCACATTGCCTAAGGAAGGAAATTCAATTAAGATTACAATATAAACTTTATATATGAACTTAGCTATTTTAGCTGACACATAAAAGGAATCAAGTAGAAAATATTAAGGCCTTAGGATAAAGAAAAAAATATTTTATCTATCTCCTTACCTTTGAAGAACTATTTTTACTCCACCAGGATTTTAAAAATTGTATGTGGTCTGCAGTATCCACGTGCCATATTGTTCTACCCAATAAATATACCACATCCAGTATAAAAGGGGCAATTGGGCTACCATTCAGTTAAGTTTATATTAATTTCCTATTTTCTGACATAATGCACTTGATTTTCAATGAGGTAATATGAGTGGATTGAAAGATATTTTAATCGTCACCGCTCATATATCCGTTATTATGCAACACTTTTTGTAATTCTTCCTGAAACACTGTGCTTCATTTGCTCTACTATTTGGGCATAGGGCAGTTTCAGAGACTTATACTTTGCCACTTTTACCATAATGGTCATTTATCTGAAGGTCAGGAAACCAATGTGAGTGCTTTGCCAGATGTTTAGAGTATTTCAAGTAGCCACTTAAGAATGAAGGAAATAATGACATAGTTTCTCAGCAATCTCCTCGGTCTCACTGAGAGGGGGATTAAGGCCAGAGGTTAATTTCTCACTTGATCTTTTGTAAAGCCACACTGAAAAGACCCATAATGGTAGGTCAGGGCTTAGCAGCTAAGGGAGTTTCTCTGAGTCTTCCTGGAAAATTAAAAAAAAAGTGTTGGAAAAATTATTATTCACAAGAAGAATAAAAAGTGTAGGACATTTACATCCTTTCCTTAGTCCTTCAGTAAATTCCTATGGGTATTATATATATTAAACCTAGTTGCCATGAAGAGTTAGGGAATGCTATACTTTTATATAACTCAGATATCATACTTTTCCTTATCTCTAAGAACATTTTATCAGAGTTTAAGCCAAAGGTATAGCAGTAGATGCTGTGTATATTATGTAATTCCATTTATATAAAGTTTAATTTAGGGAAAGCTATATCTGTAGCATACGTTATCAAAGAGAGTAACATCACCCCCAACCGATAGAGACAAAGTTAATTCTTGATAGTGAAAAAAATCTTTCTCTTGATTAGCTATAAAGCACAGATACACGTATAATACAAATATACAATTCCATGAAGGGGCAAGATTAGGAAATTAAATGTCTAAAACTATTTATTGGGGGAGGAGAGATTTTTAAAAAGAATTGACAAACACTGCTTTACAGTGTCACACCTTTGGAATAGTTTGGTTAGCAATTAGCTTAATCCAGTGTTGGGATACTGGCATGCTGAAAAATAAGAAATTAAGGTGGGACAATAAGGTTAAAATTGATGACAACAAAGTAGTTACAATAAATAGTGAGATGGACCCTGATATATTTTGGGTTAAACTAGGACAAACAGAACAGGGCACTGCATAAGAGTTCTTGTTAAAGTTATCCTGTATATCCAAGTGAGTGTAACAGAAATAATTAGATCAAAGATTAAGATATGTGATTGTACTGTTAGATTTTATGAGTTCTAAGGTGAAGCAATTCCAGGTAATAACAGATTCTAAAAGTTAGAGTATAGTAGAAAATGGTCAAGACACAAAGAATTCCCTTATGACCTTCTCTGATAGTCCCAGTGCTTATATTACTGTCAAGATAAAACACATAATTCTTTATTATTGAATTTTAAAAGAAATTCAGCAATTCTTGGCTAATTAACTATTTTTTGTAGAAATCAATTTTGACATTAAAGTATATGTCTTCTCTGTTAATATAATTTTACACCTATTAAAAAGAACTTTAGTAAATAATATAATTTAAAAATTTATAGTTTATAGAATATTCATATTTACATACAAAATAAATTTATATATTTACAGTTACAAATATGTAATTTGTATTTATAAATGAATTTACATTAAATTAAATACCAATATGTATATATTTGATATTAAAAGATGTTTACTAGGAAATAAAAATAATCATGTTATAATGCAAAATACTTTTTGTAAAAAAGAGAATGACAATTTATAACATCAATTCATTTTATTCTCTAACACAATGCCTGTGTTCCAATGCCTTGGAACTCATTAGACTAATAATATATCCAGTGAAATATAATTTAACTTTTCATTAAAGATCATTTACAGGATTTAGCATTTTAATAAGAGCTAAAATGATTTTAATTGTAAGCGAGAGAAATATATATACTTTAGTGTAAGATAGATTATAATTACATAACTACGCCAAGTATCATATATAAATTAAAATTATATGTTATTTCAATTATAACCTGAAAATATTATTTAAATATATGACACGATTACAATAAATATTAGTTACTATATCATGTTGAAGATATTAATAGCACATTAAAAATCACAGTCAATGTTATTACTACTTTAAATATAATATTTAGAATATAGTAAGGGATTAAAATAGAGCTCTTTTTAGAATAATTAGAATAATTAATTAGTTGATATAGTTCTTACCAAGAAATTTTTTAAATAATTTTATTTTAATATGAATCATACATGTGTTTTCATATGCTGGCTTGGACTCTATTCTTAGGGCTGCCCATTGCCCATATTTAATTTCTTTAAAAATGCTTGGTTATAACACATGCCATACCATTTTAAAAACGTGCATAATGTAGTCCAGTTATCAAAGTTCTTAAACAGAGCAAATTCTACCCAACATAAAACAAGAGCTTTTCAGAGTTCCCATTGTGACTCAGTGGGTTAAGAACCTGACCAGTATTCATGAGGATGTGGGTTGGATCCCTGACCTTGCTCAGTGGATTAAGGATCCTGCATTGCTGCACGCTGCCAGGATAGGTTGCAGATGCGGCTTGGATCTGGCGTGGCTGTGGCTGTGGTTAAGGCCAGTAGCTACAGCTCCAATTCAACAACAAGACTACTAGACTACTAGACTGGGAACTTCCATGTGCCCCAAGTGTGGCACAAAAAAAAAAAAGCTTTCTTTGTTAAATATTGACCACAGTATTGATCAGTAACATTAAAACTGAATTGAGGCATTCACTGAATGAATTCATTGAGGAAATACACTGAAACACTAAAGAAAGAAAATGCTTAAACCAGTGTGTGTGTGTGTGTGTATATATGGTAATTTGTTTTGTTTTGCTTTTTTTTTTTTTTTTTTGGCTTTTTATGGCCCCACCTGCAACAAATGGAAGTTCCCAGGCTAGGGAACCAACCAGAGCTACAGCTGCTGGCCTAACCACAGCCACAGGCACACCAGATCCGAGCCATATCTAAGTACTACAGCTCACAGAAACACAAGATCCTTATCCCACCGAGCAGGGCCAGGGATTGAACCGGCATCCTCATGGATACTAGTCAGATTTGTTACCACTGAGCGACAACAGGAATTGCTACATTGGAGGTAATTTTTCATTATTGAAACCTGATAAAACTACAATAAAGTGTATAAACCTACAAAAATATAAAATAGGCTAAAATACTTAGTTGTTTTTTATTTTTTTTTTGGCCATACCTGTGGCATACAGAAATTCCCAGAGAGGGGACTGAGCCCAAGCCACAGCAGTAGCAGTAACTCAAGCCACAGCAGTAACAACACTGTACCTTGACTTCTAGGCTACCAGGGAACTCCCCAAATACCTTGATTTTTAAAATTATAAATTAATAAACCAGAAAACCCTCACTAAATTTGAGAAAAAAAAGTGAGGAAATTTGGTGGCAGTTTTCAATTTTGCGTCTTTAAATTATATATATTAAATTATCTATACATTTAAACACACATGTTTGTGGGAAAAAATAAAGTAGTTCTTTTAATAATATAGTAAAATGTAAAGAAATTACCTGGCTTTAAAAATGTTTTTATAGTTACAAAATACATGACTCTATAATGAATATTGATAAAATAGAATTATAATACTTCAGAATTTATAGACAAATACCATAATTTCCATATTGAGTTCTCTATGTGATATAATAATTTTCATTGATAGATTAATTTAGGTCACCTTTGAAAAGATAATTAAATTACATACAAAGTTAATTTTCTTAAAAATATCAGTGTTTAATGTGTATATGTGCATATATTTTATATGTATGTTCTAATGTTTCCCCACTTTTATTTTCTTAACTATTCATAACATGTAAGTAGATGAGATTTCTTAGTGCTTATACAAATTAAATGTATTTTTTCAGTTGTCATAGAAATGTTGTACATATATTTATGTGAATCAGATTGATGAGCCAATTGAATTATATCAGTATTGGCATAAATTCCAACCAGCTTGTTCACTAATGCAACTTAATATTGGCTTACCTTGAAAAAGTACTTGCTGATTTTTTAAAATTTGTATAGAGGAGTAATATTTCTTCTATAAGTTCTGTGCAATAGGCAGACTAAAAACTACTATTAAAACTCAGTGACTTGACTTTAGCTTCAGGCTAAAATGGAATAACAGATACCAGATTTACCCTCTAACCTGTAGTGAATGATAAAGTAAATAAAATATGTGAAAAACTTTGGAAACACAAAAGAATGATCTTTGAGAGAAGTGAAACAAATGAGTTGTCTTACAATACTCTGCTTTTTTGGGTTGTCCTTTGGCCAACTTTGAGTCGCATGAACATGCATTTCCAAAGTAAAGAGCCCCAGAGCTCACACAGTCCTAGGAATAGTTTATTTCACCAAAGATATGAATGAAAACAAAACAAAACAAAACTTGTAATTCATGGAAGATCTAATAATCACAATTAATTCATGGGGTAGAATAATCAGAAATATATTGCCTCAATAAAAAGAGGAAAGTGAGCCTGAGAATAAGACTACTTTTGTTCTGTAGAACTATATTAAATTCTCAAGAATATATTTAGGAATATGAACATATCCAGCATCAAACAAGATTCAAATTATAGTAAATGACATTCAATTAAAGTTATTACATATACAAAGAAGTAGGAAATTATATGCAATGCAAAGGAAAAAAAATATCAACCCAAATAAACAGATTAAGAATTTACATAGATAGTATGTCTAAATAGTTATTATGTTATGCAATGTTAAAAGGTAAAGATGTTAAAGAGATGCGAGAAATATAAAAAGACCCATTTTGAACTTTTAGAGATGAAAAATACAATACATTGATTAAAAATATTCTATATATAATTATGCAATGTAGGGCAACATTATTGAAATTGAAACTGTAAAAAAACTACTGGAAAGAAAAAAGAAATATATAAATATTTCAATAAATATCAAATATTTAAATATATATTTATTAAACAAATATATGTATTTATTTTTATAAATATATATTTACTTATATATTTCATCATATATATAATGACCAGGAATTTTCCAAATTTGATAAAATTCATAGATCCAAAAAGCTGAATCAAGCCAAAGTCCAATAAAAAAAAAAGAAAAATAGTGAAGACTACTACAGGATATATCATAAGCAAATTTCTTAAAACTAGTGATAAATACACAATCTTAAAAGGAGTCATAGAAAAAAAATGACACTTTCTATACAAAGAAATATAGACTATAATGAGAGACTTTTTGTCAGAAAAAATGGATACCAGATTACTAGAGGGCAACATCTTTAAAGTACTGAAGGAAAAAAATGGCAACTTAGAATTCTATATCTGGAGCAGGGCGGGGGAGGATTTAAATAGAGAATAAAGAGTTTTTCTGAAATGGAAAAGTTGACAAAATTTATAAACAGGAAGACCTTAACTACAAGAAATGCTAAAGGCAAAAAGAAAATGGTAGATGAAAAATTTTATCTACACCAACCAGTTTAAAGCATTGAAAACTGCAGTAACGTAGGTAAGCAGGGAATCTTGAGCAGGGTCATAGCAATGCCTAGCAATCCTGATACATTCTCTATTCACTTGTATTCTTCCTTCGTAATCAGATTAATTTATATCCCATGGCTGTCCACAAAAAAGGACTATAACACTCTATACCACCTCTATTTCACTAAAAAATAACCAGAAGCTGTTAGACAAGACCAACTCATATTTCCAATACAAATTCATTTATCTTCATATAGACCCATTTTCCCCCACTGAAGTTTTCCTCTTGTAAGATATACTTCCCTTGTCGTAAAGTAAGTTCCTCCAGATATTCACTTTAGCTCATCTTCTCAGGTATTGAAGTAATTTCTCTTAAATTAAATGTCATTTTCCTGCATCCTATATCCTTCTCTCTTTCTTATGCATATTTTACTCTAGTCTTATAGTATTTCTCATATAAAACAAATAAATCTTCTTTGAGTCTATCCATACTACTTTCAGATATCTCCTTATTTAACTATTTATAGTAAAACTTTGTTTTTCTCATCTACCAACTGCAGGATTTTATCATTCATTCCACTGACACAATCAAATCTCCAGCATCTTCCCTCCTGCCCAATCAAATGGCCAATTCTTTGACTTCGGTTCACCTGATCTCTCCACAATATGAATAACACCTTCTTGAAATTGTTGCTTCCCATGAATTTTTGGCCCTCACACCTACTTGTTTTCATTATGTATACTCTGTTGATGTTTTATTTATTTCTTTTGCTGGATATTCTCTATTTTCTGATTTATAAATGATGGAATTACCGAAGATCAGATGGCTATCCTTTTCTTTACATACCATAAATCCTGACTGACTTACCAAGTTGCAACATTTTAGAATTATTTTTATAATTTTATATATGTTGACACTCAATATATAATGCTAACCTTGACTGTGCAACAATTTATTGCTTAACAATCACTATTTGGTTTTCTAATTAGCCAGCCAAACTTAACACCATTAAGATAACTCCTGATGTCAGTTCCTGAGGTCCCATATCTAAAAAGGACTTTCTATTTGACACTGTAATCAGACTACATATCTCATTTGATTTCCCTATCACCATCATAATCTACAGTCAGTCAGTAAGAAAACCTCTTGATTTTTAAATTATTACTCAAACATGTCTGGCTCAGTTCTTTAAAGTTATTTTCTGCTAAGAAAAATCTTGCTCTCTTTACAAGGATGTCTCCCACCACTTCATGTCCTTGCTCAATATTATATCTTCAAGAATATTTTTTGACTACTCTACCTAAAGTTGTATATATAACTCATTCTCCTTTACTCTCTACCTTTCTACTTTATATTTCTACACTGAACAAACCACTAGCATTACCGAATACATCCAGTTATTAACATTTTACTATCTGTCTCATGAAACAATCTGCATTAAATGGGCTGACAATTTGTATATTTTTTCACAGTATCCTTATTGCCTAAAAATAGTATCTAGCACATAGAATATGATTAATAGTATCAGAGATGTTATTCTAGTTCTTTGGAGACGTAAGTATATAACACTCATCTTTCTGTAAACTTCCAATAAGAGCAGAAGAGTGAGTAGAGAGAAATATGGTGAAAAAAATACCAAAACAAAACATTTAGGTTCATTTCCTATTTCTTTGGGTAATATATTTGCCATTTCTTTTGATAAAATATTTATGCTGTCACTCTAAGATATTCCACGAAGAATGATTTGCATTACCACAATTCATCACCATCCTGGGATTCAGTTTGTGGTCTCAAGAATCAGTTTCCTTCTTCTATGTGTAGGACTGGCAGGCCCTAAAATCACTACCTGCCTGTTGCAATGACCAGAGAACCAAGCAGTACAGTGAAAAGTAAATGCAGCTTGAGCATGGTATTCATCTTTCTGTCAGGAGAAAGAAATCACATCAGTAATTTGAATGGGAAATTTAATATAAAGTCATATTAACTAGTGAAGGAGACAGGATAAATAAACATGCCAAAAATAAAGAAACAGTTAATATAGGATCAGCCATTATACACTTGTCTGAGACAGAGTGCATGGAAAGGGAGGGACTTGAAAGAGGTTGTTCCTCCAAGGCTGAGAGCCACACCTTCTCAGAAAAGGTGTAACTATGACCCTCTGGATGATAAAGAAGTTGAATGAAGTATATTGTATACCTGCTTGGGGAAAAAGCCATTAAGGTTCTGATTAAACTCACTGGGAAAAGCTGACCATTGGAGTGTCAATTCATCTTGCTGAACAAACCACACACAGAGCTGCCACTAAAACTTGCTGCACAATGAATGCCAACACATGCTTCGCACACTGCTGGCTACCATAGACCACGGGAACAAGAAGAAACAAATGCTCTGGAGTAAGAAGAAATGTGTAATTTCACAACAGAGATTAGCATTATCCTGGCAGCAAATGAGAAATATTTAGAGGGTCTAGTTTCAATACTATAAACTAAGACAAGATGAACTTGGAGCTAAGAGTCAACTGGCTGATAACTAGCAAAGAAAAAAAATTATCTCAGGATGTGTAAATACTCTCTTAAAGTAACATCTGGCCCCAAATTTCTTGGAAACGTTGTTTCATCTGTCTCATATTTATATCTGAGTTCTCAGTTTTATTCAAGTTGCTTTTCTATTGACTGTGCTCTGTAGGTAACACAGTGGTTCTCATCATTCCCTGAACATGACATTCATGAAGAAGAGCTTGATAAAAACACAGATGCTGCAGTTGCCTCGTTCTGACTCAGCTCACGTATTGGCAGTAATACATACCTATCTCTAGTGAGCAATGAACCACTCTAAGAGAGGTGGGTAGAGAGCCAACCAATATTTACATAAGAAATAAATGATGTAGGTTTAATAATGCATATTAACCAGAGAAAAAACATGTAATTTTGTTCCCTTTGCAAAGTTATTTCTGTCATTCCCCATGGATCAAGGGCCTTGCTTAGAAAGTTCTTCCAATCTATTTTCATTCTATAGCAATGACTGTTATAGAATTTAGATAAAAATAAGGACTGATAATTTTAATTGCATGAATAACCAAAGTAGTTATTTTAATTTTAAACCATCATTATGAAAATACAATGGTTGATATTTTAATAGCGTGTTAAAACTCTTGAAAATACCATTTATATTGAAAATTGGATGGGATTTTCTAACACTCATAAAATATGGCTGAGGCACCTGCTCCAAATTACCACAGGTAGAAAGAAAAATATATTGATCCAAATATATCAGGCCCATAAATTACATTTCAATTTTTTCACTAAGAGTATTTTCAAATTGAAATGTTTGCTTACGAATATATGGCTAATTAATAGAATGAAAAAAGAAAGGCTTGGAGTTCCCTGGTGGCCTAGTAGGTTAAGGCTCTGGTGTTGTTACTGCTATGGCTCAGGTCACTGCTGCGGTGCGGGTTCAATCGCTAGCCCAGAGTGCTTCCACATGCCATGAGTATGGCCAACACCCCCCCACCACACACACGCACACACACATACACACAATACAAAAAAACCCCACAGTCTTAAGGAGGAAAATGGTAAGGTGGGGAAAGGAATAACATTTACTTCCTCCATTAGATAGAACAGTCTGAATAAAAGGAGAATTATATGAAAACAGACATGTCCCATACACCCCCATCTGAGAAAAGCTAGTGTAGGAAAGAGGTGTCAGATCATGTACAAGATTTCAAAAATCATATTTAGCATCTCATTTATTGTAGCTTCAACACTTGAATTTTGGTATCCTTACATATATGTAAATACGTATGTATGCATATGTGTGCCTACGCAGAAAAATAATATATATTGATTCTCATCATAATATATAATACATAACTTTCACCTTTTTTATTTTTCTTTCTTATTTTTCAGCCATACCCATGAAATATGGATATTCCAGTGCCAGGGATAGAATCTAAGCCACAGCTGCTACCTATGCCACAGTTCTAGCAACACCAGAACCTTAACCCTCTGTGCTGAGTGGGAGATAGAACAGGTGTGGCCACAGAGACAATGCCAGATCCTTTACCCGCTATGCTGCAGTGGGAACTCTGTAACTTTCACTTTTTAAATTGCCTCTTTCTAGCTCATCTAATTACTTTGTTTTGAAAAAAGTAAGAATATTAAGGAAATTAAACATTATGCTTATCTTCTGTTATGTAAATATAGCATTTTTACTTTATCAATATTTACAATGCTTATAATCTATTCTGAAACCATTATTTCAGTATTTCTTAGTACCATGTTCACATTTAAATGGTTTTAAATGCCATCAGTTTGATCTTTTCATTGATACTTTTTTATTTTATTTCTGGCTTGGTTAGATTTTTGTCCTCAAGTTCTTATTTTAACATAAGTGCATAAAGATAATATTACCTGCATGCTTGCAAGCATCAGACAATTTGAATACAACTTTACTGAGAATAAAATTTATTGGATACAATTTTTCTTAAAACGTTTTAGACTTTGATATTTTTAGATGCATAGAATGTTATAACATAAAATTTAGAAGACACTTTTTTTCCCTTGAGTGGGATTATCTTTTTTTCAGGCTTTTCAATGTTTATTGTATGGCTGGCATTGTATTGGGCAAATTAAATTTCACAAAATATCTTTCCTATGAGAAAGATATTATTTTTACACCTAGAAACTTAAAATTACATTTTCAGTGATAGTTAAATATTAAATCTAGAATCAGAGTCAGTAGTAATTTTTCTACTTTTCTTGAGACTTGCTTATTAGATTTAATTTAAAATTTGATAAAAAGCATACTTCTTTGTGTTTTAGGGTGTTGTTTTTATTTTTCTTGAATTCAGTATATTATTAGCAGGTTATATCACTTAAAACAAGTACACACTATACTTATTATAATTCATGTATTTTATTTTCTATGCTTGAACGTATTTGGTATTTTCTTATTTGTTCACATAGATCTACCATATCATTTTTAATGGATATTTCTTCATGAATATTAAGACACTGCTTTAAACTAGAATTTTTGTTATGAGCTGACGTTTTAATGATTTTACATGATTTATATTTTTACTCAACAATTGTTACATTCAAGATATTTTACGTTCAGAAGTGAAACATTTATATACTATATTTTTCTTAATGTCATCTTAAATTAAGTATTAGAGTAAAAGTTATGTAAGTTTCATAAAATAAATTAGGTAGCTGTTCTTTCTACCCTTTTTTCTGTAATGACTTTGCAGGACAGGAATGATTAATATTTTAGTGTTTGATAAATCTTATCCATAAAATCCTGTATACCAAGGGTTTTGAAAAGATTTTGCCTTCTTTAATGCTTGTGATTTATTCAAATTTTCTGTGCCTGTCTATACAAATGTTGGCATTTAAATCATTCTGAATACATGCAAATTATCTACATGTAAGGTTGACTGTGTTTAATAGTTAAAATACTTGTTGTTTTTTGTTTTTGTTTTGTTTTTTGGCCATACCCATTGCATGTGGAGTTCCCAGGCCTGGGATCGAACCCATGCTGCATTGTTGGCCTGCGCCACAGCTGTGGCAACACCAGATCCTTAACATGCTGTGCCACAAGGGAACTTCCAGTTATTTGTTGATTTATGTTATAACGTAGATATTTCACATTGTTCTATATTTAACTCATTTGCATATTTTCATCATACTTGCCAGAAAGTTAACAGATATTTTTTTCAAAAACAAATATTTGTTGTTCATTCCTGAACTTGTGCTTGTGTGTACTTATGCATGTGTGCTATGTGTCCTTATTTCTGTAAGAAATTGAACTACTTTTTTGGATACTTACACTTCAGAGTTTCTCAATGCCATATATAAAGCAAACTATGTTTACTCTGTGTGTCTTTGTGTGACAGGAAAAAATATGAAACAAATCTGCTAATTTTAGCTATTCTAAAATAATAACCATGATATTAATAATATATTGTTTTTTCAATTAAAAATTATTTTGAATTTTTAGATTAACAGATAATTTGAAAAATATTATAATGCCAGTAGTAGTGCAATTAAAAAAAAATCTAATTTCAATCTCTAGAATTACACCAGAATATCCATCTAGGAACAGGAGGAATCTGTGGAAGTCAGCATTGCTCCTAGGGTACAGGCCTTTCCCTTGTAAATCAAGAGAAGGAGAAAGAGATTAAAATATGTTGTCTCTGGGGATGATCAGCTTGCAACAAAAAGGTAACAGGGAGAGGCTGAGAAACAGATGCCCAGTACTTCCCTCAAATTCACCACCGACTTAATCTACCAAATTGAAGGTCAAGTAAGTTCAGAGAAACACCTCCTTAGAGAATCTTGGAAAATGAAGATAGAGCCCACCAATACTGTTGACTGTGATAACATAATCTACACACCAAAAACTGAAGATCTGGAAAGTAAACGGAATATTCTGTTTGGCCAGGTGACTGCTCCAACTTAAGTATCATGTTCTTGCTTATTTATTTTAAATTCAAAAGATAACTGTATGTTCCTTAAAAACAGGCTTTTTACTATGTGCTGTACACTCTAGATATTTTCTTTAGTCCTGTTGTAGATTTCAACTTGTATCATATAACTACACAAGGTGTTATAAAATCTTTTGGTGCTATTAACACAACTCTAGAATGAGTTAGTAATCCTTAGCAATTATAATTAGCAGAACTTTGTCAAGTTACTCTTTTTTTATATCTGCTTTATTTTCTGTGAAATACTTCATTTAGAATAGATGTGCTATATTGTATTTTACAAAGATAAAACACAATAAAGGTAGAGATAGGCCCATAAAACTAATTAATGTCAACACTATGGTAAATGTGCTTAAAATATTCAGACAAGTATGATTAAATATTGGGCCTAACATTAATACCAAGGTTATACTTTAAGGTGTGGTTTTGCCCATAGAGCATGACCTACACACGGTATTATAAAATAAGTGATAGAAATAGGAGAGCGGAACAAAGTTAAATAGATATTTAAATAAAAAGTTTAAATAAAATAGAACTTTAAAATCAGATTCATTTATTCATCAACCTTGCAACCTTGGAGAAGTTTCATGAACTCTTTAGGTTTCAGTGCATCATCCACAAAGTGGTTAAGAGCTAATGACCTTAAAATGCCCTTGGATGTTTATAATCACTCATATCTAGTAACCATTCAAATAATAGTGCTAACACTATTACTGTTACTAATGAAGATCAAGTTTACTATATTCTGTATGTTCTTATTATGAACATCATAACCATAGCTTAGCAGAGAAAAGCTGGTTTACAAAAGAATATCAGTCCCTGTTTGGGGGGCATGGAGGGCATAGAGAAAACCTTTATTTCTTTAAATATCATCACACCAAGTATCTTAGGTGAACCTCCAAAGTGTTAGACTTTACTTGTGGGCTGGAACTGACCTGGAACTGGATCTTGAATATGCTGAAGGACCTTGAAAATGATAGTTAACACTCCCAAGTATTTATCAAACTCACTTGATCCCCAAAACTAAATTTGAAATTCTGTATGGTTCAGATCAGTTTTCCCAATTAAAAAATTAGCAAATAATTGTGCCATTTCCAGTTTACATTTTATTTACAAATATGGTCACAAAATTCTATGTATTATTTGCTTGCTATTCTTGGAGAAATTTGTAAGCTTTGCATTAAAGAGTTACTTTTTTTCCCAGCTTAAACCGTCTCAATCTTAGGTAATAATTCTGCATTGTGAATGCTCCTTCAAACCACTGTGGCATCCTCTCCTCCCTAAATCAGCTGTGACTACCCTAGCATACAGAGTAACTGAGGCAGATTAAAGATCCATGCATGCATTTGTATTTGAAGTTTTAGATGATGGGATATATTAAATTTTATCACTGCCTTCAAAGTGATAGAGATATTTAATACAACAACATACCTATATTAGGAAAAAAAGCAAAAAGCTGCTCTTTGATTTTTTTTTTTTTTCGTGGCTACACCCATGGCATGTGGAAATTTCTGGGCTAGGGACTGAACCCACACCAATGCAATGACCCAGGACATAGCAGTGACAATGTTGAATCCTTAAACTGCTAAGCTAGGGGGAATTTCTTGAATCTTTTATATAATGAAAATTAAAGTCTTTAAATAATATGTTTTATGATTATGTATGATATATACCATCAACGAGAACACTTTTATGCTTTGCAGTTTGCACTGAGAAAACTACTAAATTGATAAGTACTCTCTAATTTCCCATGGTTCGTTTAAAAGCAGATATAAAATATTAGTTTTTTTAAATCTGAATAGTAAATGTAACAGGAAATTATCCACATTCAGATTTAATTTGTATTTCTTTAATTTTACATGAAAATATTTTTGCAAAGGATTTGAAACCTTTATATTAGACGTTTCTTATGAGAATGACTTCTTTTTAATTTTATTTTTTAATTAAAGTATAGTTGATTTACAATGTTGTGAGGGGATGCTTCCTAATACTCTGGAATTCAACACATTATATAATATAAATAATTGCATTTTTAGTTTGCTTTACCTTTAGTTATAGTTGTAACAAAACAACTGTCCTCATTGAAATATAGTATTTCCATGCACCAATTTGGTGTTATATAATAAACTAGATTATTATATTTTTCTTTGCTTTTGGGTTAATTAATAGTCTTATTATTTTGCATTTGGAATCTTAGAATTTTTGTACACAAAGCCCTTAAATTAACCAAATCATTTTTGTAATTTGCATGAACATCGATTAATTAAGAGCCTCACAGAAATATTCCAACCGTCCAAAGTTAATGTCCTTATTGGGTAGTTGTTTATAAATGTTTAACAGTTATAACAATGTAGCTCATAAGTATTCTAAAGTATCACTAGTTTTACTGTCTTTTTACTTGGCTTATGAAGTTCAATATTCTAAACCATGTCACAATACTTGGTTTTAATTTAGTAGTTAAACAGTTGAAGATACAATTTCATTAGCTATTATGATAGAACAATACTGAAAATATAGCAGTGTTTTATTAAATACATATGACTCCCAAAACTATAATTTAATTGAAATGCTGTTTTGGGGTTCATAAGATCAATGATATAGTGATGGGGTTAAATAGATCTTGCAAGACTGTATTATAAGCATATCATTTTAGGAATATAAGATACATAAAGGCCAAGCTTATCCACTGTCCAATGCATAAAGCTTATACAATGTCTGATCAAGAAACTTCCCTTGAATGCCATTAAATATAAGTTAATTGGTTACAATATAAGCCAGGTATGCAATTTTGTAAGATAACTCTATTAGAAACTGTCTCATGTTAAAATATATTTATCTTACTAAAATGTTAACTTCTTAAAGGGGATCAAAAGAAAAATATCTAACTCCTCCTTTAATTAAAACCCTGATGGATATCGTGGAGTATACGTTCTTCAACATATTTTCTTCTCAAGGCAAAGTATGTTAGAGCTCTTTTTGTCATTAGTGATATGACATGTATTAATATACTACAACATGATTCTTCTACGTAGTATCATATAACAAGGTAAAGTAATTTACAAAAATAAGTGAATATGCATATCTCCTAAAATCAGTATCATGAGGCTATTTTTTATAACTTTTTGTAGTAAATACCATCCCTGAAATATCAGGAATGTGACTTTGGATAAAAATAATTATTTTGTGTCATCAAAGGTGATCCTCAATAAAACTGCTAAACATAAAACAAAGTAGCTACTAGAATGAATTTTTATCATGCAAGGGTACCTTGGATGTTCAATAAATCATAAACAAGATTAGAAATTTTAATAGAAATATAACTTCCCATAATAACTCACTGAATCATAGATTAATATTTCATTTTCTTATTTTTATGACTATATTACTTAATTTGACTCAGGTTGCTCATTTTGTTTATATTATATGCATCATATTGATGATGAGAAAGCTGATTAGAGACTTTTCAACAAATAAACCCAAAACATAGAAAACCATGTACCTATAAAATCTCTAAAACCTTAGAATACTATGCATAATGGAATATGTTATGTTATCAAATGCCAGGGACGGAGTTTCCATCGTGGCTCAGCAGAAATGAATCCGACTAGGAACCATGAGTTTGTGGGTTCGACCCCTGGCCCCACTTACTGGGTTAAGGATCTGGCATTGCTATGAGCTGTGGTGTAAGTCACAGATGCTGCTCGGATATGGCGTTGCTTGTGGCTCTGGCATAGCCCAGCAGCAACAGCTCTGATTAGAGCCCTAGCCTGGGAACTTCCATATGCCTCAGATGTGGCTCTAAAAAGACAAAAAGACCAAAAAAAAAAAAAAAAGCCAAGGAAAACAGTTTAATTGAAGCAATGTCACAGACTGCAACACAGATACCTAATATTATTTGTAAGTGCCATATAATTTGGAATGACTTACTCCATGCTTTTGAAATAAAGTATGCCTGATCATCTGAAAAAAAAAATCTAGAATAACAGAGAATGAATTTGGATACCGTACAGAAATTAATGGTTATCAAAGTGTTGACTATTCCCCAGTTATGTCTGTCTCTAAAGGGATATTATTTTATCTCTGTATTAATGAGACAGTATGTTAGGCATTTATAATTTTATGTAATTATAGATGAAAATATGATAATATCTCCAGATTCCTTTTATTCCCTTTCTCAATATCACATTTAGAAAATAAGAAGAAACAAGAATTCTTTAAATGTAAAGGAAGAAATAAATTAAAACACACTCTTTGCAGATGATATGATCACATTTTCTTTTGAAAGAGCTTACTGTCTCAGGTACTACCATTTGTAGTCAGGACTGACTGGCATCCATGGGCCCCTTCTCCCCTTCACTTTTAGTTGAGACCAGTGCTTGTTGAACGGTATTGAAATCCCAGTTTTTTTTTTTTTAATTTCTTTCCTTCCTTTTTTCCTTCTCTGCTGCTCTTCCTTTCTTTTTTTTGATGCAAATTACTAACCTACATTATTTTCCTTCTTTCTGAAGTGCTTCTTTTAACATTTCATTGCAAGGCAGGTCCAATATCAACAAATGCATTCAGGTTTGGTTCCTGGGAGTCTTTCCACTTCACTTTTGAAAGATAATTTTACTGGATGTAGAATTCAAAGTTGATGGTTTTTTCTCTGTTTTTTTTAAGTTTTATTGAAGTATAATTGATTTACAATGTTATAATTTCTGCTGTACAACAAAGTGATTCAGTTATACACGTATACACATTCATTCTTTTTCAGACTCTCTTCACATATAAATTATCATAGGATACTGGATACTGGGTAGAGTTCCCTCTGCTATACAGTAGGTCAAAGTTGATGTTTTAGCTTGTTTGTTTTAAATTTTTGTTCAACACTTTAAATATTTCATTTAATTCTTATCTTGTGTGCATGGTTAGTGAATTCTTATCCTTGCTACACTCTAAGTAATGCTTCCCCCACAACCACACATGAGGTGTACTTTAAGATAATCTGTGTGTTTTTACAGTTTAAATATGATAACTCTAGGTGTAGAATTTTTATATTTTTATATTAAGAGAACTTATATTTGCTCTATGTGTCATTTTAATCTTATCCTTTGACAGTAGCATATCTATTCTTATTATTTAACTATCAGTAAAGGTGTTTCTAAATAATTTTCATTGATTAAAATATCCAATGTGCTTAGATACATTTCTGATGTCTTACTTCAGGCCAATTATTTGTCATGTTTCATCTTTATTTGCTCTCCATTTCAGTATTGTGCTTAGTTAATTAAATATTCTCTTGATGGTTTTACTCTTCAGTGGTTTATGAAAATCATGCTTGTATTTCTACTTATTTAGGGTTATCTCTAAATTTTAGCAATTGTGTTTCAGTTTACATTATCAAAAATGCTACAAAAATGTTTATTAAATGGGCAGAGGTTGATGAGGTATACTGTGTAGTAAAACATAGCATCCACTATAGGCTACAGAAACCTGCTTTGCAAATGAGAAACGGTTTTTATGATATTTCTATTTTTGTCTTAACTAGGTCAACTTTGCAAACTTGAGAAGAAAGGCAGTTTGGAAATTGTACTTCTCAGAATTCTGTCTTTTTCATCACAATAATGCTTAAATATTTATTAGCCACTTATTTAAAAAATATTAGGCACTTGTGTTCAAGTGCACTGCTTTGGACCATTCCTCCTTGTATTCCAAAGTTTGTTGTATAACTTTATGTATAATTTCATGAAATTGGTAATATTATTTCCCCATTTCTTGACTTTGAGTTTGGTCATATGACTTGATTTAATCAACAGGATACTACAAAAATGATGGTATGCTAGTTGTAAGCCAGGCCCTCAAGAGTATTTGAAAATTTTAACTTTTGTCTCTTAAGCTCTGTTATCACCATGAGAATAATGTATCTAATCTAGCCAGCTAGTCCCAGGAGGAGGATGAAAGGAAGGTGATCACGGAGTAGATCAATTGATGTCTAGCCTACATACTAAAACACAACTTATATAATTATTTATTACTCTATGCCTCTGAAATTTTCTTTTTTTCCTACTAATAATTCCTTTTGTCTTTGAATAGCTGACATATATGGAAGTTTCCAGAATCTTTGGGGGTGGTCATGGAACTAGAAATTACTACTACAAACTAATTGTGTGATTATGATCATGATTTCTCTCAACATACAAAGAGAAAAAGAAGAGACAGGATCTCTATAGCCTTGGATACAGGATCTTTATACCCTTAGAGACATGCTTCTGATTAATATTGAGGAATACTGGTTTCCTGGTCATAAGAGAGGCACCCAGTGCATTAAAATATGTTCACTTTACTTAGCCCAAGTTAAGCAGTGTTTCTATTATATTCAATCAAAGTCATCCTTGTGTCTACACAAACTTAATAAACCATTATCAGTTATTTTAGAAACTACCAAGTGTTAATTAGCTGTCTTATGAAAATATAAATTTTTTACCAAAAGGAAAAGTGATATATTTAGTTAATCTCATGGAAAGGGAGAATGCCATCTAAGTGTTTAGCAGCATATCCACATTCTAGGGCAGCTGTATAAGTAGGACTAGGACATATGATAGAATTCGAAGATACATGCAACCCCAATGTTCACTGTAACACTGTTTAAAATAGCCAAGACATGGAAGCAGCCTAAATGACCACTGACAGAGGAATAGATAAAGAAGGTGTGGTATATACTCACAACATAATACTAGTCAGCCATTAAAAAGAATGAAATAATGTCATTTGCAGCAACATAGATGGACCTAGAGATTACCATACTAAGGAATAAGTCAGAGAAAGACAAATATGATATTATATCATTTTTACATAGAATCTAAAAATATTATACAAGTGAACTTATTTACAAAACTGACTTACAGATTTTGAAAACAAATGTACAGTCACCAAAGGAAAAATGTGCTAGGGAGGGGATAAATAAGGAGTTTGGGATTAACATATACGCACTACTATACAGAAAAAAGATAATCAATAAGGACCTACTGCATAGCACAGGGAACTCCATTCAATATTCCATAATAACCTGTATGGGAAAAATCTGAAAAAGAATTGAGGCATGTATAACTGAATCCCTTTGCTGTACGCTTGAGACTTACACAACAGTATAATTCAGCTATACTACTTTAATATAAAATTAAAATAAAAAAAATACACTGGAATGCTTTACTGAAAGAAATGCCCTTCCTCATAAGGTCAAACCATGGACTACATGAATGTACAATTATATCTAACTATGACTCAGGGTACCAACAATAAAATACGCACAACTAATTGGAATAACTAGCTCTTAATACAGTGAATGGAAAAATAAAAGGCAATAATTCCTCCCAATATTATAATGAGAAGTAATGCTTGAGGAAGCACTCAGAAAAATTTTATATGCTTTGTTATCCATTACAGATTCTACTGTATACTTGACTATTTATGTTGGCTTCTAACTGAAAATTAAGGATGTCTTCAAGTGACCTGGGTAATTTTAGCGATTGAATAAATAGCTATTATATAAGAATACTTTAGAAAGCATTATTCTACCAGGGAGTTCAAAAGTTCAATAAATATGCAATTACTAAAGTGTATCTATCATTGCACAAAGCAGAATATGAAAGAAATAATAAATATTTCAAAGGCTACATGTCAGTAGAATTATGAACCAATAAATCTAGTATCATTTATTCATCTATGCATAACCTATTGATTTCTGCATTTGAGAAGTAAAATATTAAGAAAATAAATTACTTTTATTTCAGCAAACTGGGAATTAGGATCACCAGGGTTGGTGTCTTTAGGACTTCATTATCAAATCTTGCTCTTCATTACTTCATAAAATTGAACAACTATAAGAACCCATCAGAGAGTAAGAATAGTACATTTCAATGAATCTATTCTTTTCTGCAATTAATATAGTCTCCAGTGGAAAATTAATGTGAATCCTAGGAAACACAAAGATTATTTGTTGAAGTCCAATAAGTAAGTTATAGAATGTCATTAATAAGTGTTTACCCCAAATTTTAAAATATTTTATATCATATTAGATATTATCATGTATCATAACATTGTATCATCAATATTTTTAAAAGTGACAATTTGTTAAAAAATAAATTTACATATATTTGGATGCATGCCAAAGTGTTTTACTGATGGGACTGCATGTTTAAAAATATTGACACCTTCAAGTTCCTGCTGTGGTGCAATGGGATTGGCAGTGTCTTGGCAGCATCTGGATATAGGTTCAGTTCCCAGCCCAGCACAGTGGGTTAAAGGATTCAGCACTGCTGCGTCAGTGGCTTGGATCTGATACCCACAGGAACCCCATATACTACAGAGTGGACAAAAAACAAAATAAAAAATAATACAACAGAAAAAAAACCTGAAGCCTTGTGATCTTCAATTAGCTGAAGATAATTGTCATTAAAATCAATGAAAATAAATAATCTGTGGAGACACATTTTCAGAGACTCACAGAAAAAGAAGAAAAAGCAGTTGAATTCTGGAACCAAGCCACAATTTGTACCAGTCATTCAGAGCTAGGGAAGGCTATTCCTTGTACAAAGCTAAGGAAAACTGAGGTCCACTCCACCCCAGAGCTACATGGTCTTAATGTAAGTACCATATGTAGATCATAAAAAATTAATAATGATTCACTATCAGTAAACTAGCTCCTGATTTCCAGTAACAAAGAACTAAGTAGAAATATCATGCCTATGAACCTCTGTTCACCCCATGTAAAATGTTTGTAAGACTTACTCCTAGAAAATTCACATGATAAATTAAGGATAAATTAAGAAACCTAACAGCACTTAACACAAATGAACTACTAAGCGTGACATATGGTAACTGTTACCATGAAATTATAACCAAAGCAAAGTCTTTTTTAGCTCTAGAATTTCTGGGTCCTACAGAAGAACGTACATATTTTACAAGAATCTAGGATTAGGAATATGTTCAGGCCGTAATATAAATCCCATCCACTGCTATAGATTTACTCTAGTACTTTGAGTAATTATGATGACAACTGTTGATAATTATGATAGTGGTGATGATGATTATGATGATAAAGAGAGTAATTCATGCAATCTGTAATACAATACATAATGTTCACGTACATAGAAAGCTCTGTATTACAATCTGCATTTATAAGTGATTATCATTAACATAAGTGAGACCGTATGATTTATTGAAGTCATCAAATGGTAAGAGGCAGATACACTTTAGTCTTTCTCCACAATTTGTATTTGTTATATTACATAATGTTGTATATACCCTGTAAATCTGTATTAGATTTATACACATGACCAGTAAGAGATTAAACATTACTGATGGTAAAGAACATATTGATTGTAAAAGTCACATTAGTAGATAGCATGAATATAGAATAATATTTTTATTCCTTTAATTGAAACAAGTCTTTTTTTTTTTTTCACTCACACTTGTGGAATGTGGAAATTCCTAGGCTAGGGATCAAATCAGAGCTGCAGTTGACGACTGATGTCACAACCACAGCAACGATTGTTGCTCTGATTCGATCCCTAGCCTAGGAACTTCCATATGTTGTGTTATATACTACAGAAAGTTATATACTGAAGATAAATTTCTTGGAGAAACAAATCAGTTGTGCATTTTAAATGCCCAGAAAACATATTTCCTAACACATAGTGAGTGCTTCATGTAATGACTAAATGGGTACAAGATAATACATGGGAATATATAAGTGAAAATTTGGATTTAAGTATTGTTTTGAAAACAATAAAACTAATTTACTCGTATACCTAATCATTCTGGCCATTGGTCTCTTTTTCCCCAATGGTGTTGTTTCATGATCAAAGTACACATGACTAAGTAAATTCGCATTTTTGATCCATACTATTTCTGTTCTTTGCACACATGCTCCCAATTCTATTCCTCACATTGTCACATCATGTTGCAATGTGCTAGAATGATCAAAGTAATCCAGTTGGCTTTGTTACACTACAGACTTTTGTTAGTTTGGAATAGTTAGTTAATTCTAATATTACTCCATGAATAAGCCTGACAGCATTTTATACTACTCTAAACTGAAAAGACTTTTCTTTGCCTCTTTAATTACATTACCATTCAATCCCTTGTTAGGTCTCATTCATTCTAAAAGCCACTAGAACTACATGAATTCACAACAATAAAGGCTACAGGCAAGTGATTATTCATTATTAAATTTCATTATCCAAAAGAACAGTGTATTTTCTTAAAGTAGTGAGAATATTAGTTCTCTAATTTTGAATTAGGCTTTGAAATATACTGTATTTCTTTTCAAATGACAGAAATATTCTTAAGCTATCATTCTGATATTAATTAAGGTAAAATAATAATGCAATAAAATGACAATCTAATACATAGTCCTGTTTCATTGACTTTATTAAACTTGCCTTTTACATTTCTATTATAAACTACAAAGCTGCCAATGTAATTCCATCCTTTGTAGATGGCTTAAGTATTGCTGTCACTCAGCACCTTTATTCAGATCACAAAACAGGAAGAGCACTCTACAGGTACTGGCCAGCATGTAGTGAAGTGAAAGAGAATCTGTAATCAAGGAGCATGCAGAAGAAGCCCCACAGGAGTGCATCCTTAATAATGGCATAATGGCGAGATCAATATCTGCCAAACCAGTGATTAGAGATCATTCAGTCTGACAACCTATATTGCATACAAATTAATGAATATGCCTTTTGCTTACTCTTTGACTAATGAGAAGTATTTTATTATTTCATCAACATTTTGATTACGTGGTAGTGATTTTCAACATCTCATCTTTAGAAGTAACAGTAACGAATTGAATCTTTAGAAGCATTTCCTTCCAATTAATAATTTCTGATTTAACAATGCCATTGTTGACTAGAGTTCTTCTCCTATTGAGTCCCTGATAGGAAACCAATGTTTGATGGTTTTTAGACCATCATAGAGAAAAAAATTTTGGCTGAGAAAATTGAGACTCTAACACAGGCAGAATGTATATTTATGATGAGGAGCTCTAGCCTACCAATTTTATGGTACAAAATTATGGTAATAAGTTCAAATGAGTAAATTTAATTCCTATTTTAACTAATAGAACTTTCATAGAAATTAGGAAAATAAAATCAAAATAATAAAAGTTCTTGACATTTAATCTACTTGATATTTGCATCTAAGATTAAACATAAGCATTTTTTTTCAAATACAAGTGAGTAAATCATACTAGAATAAACACATCAAAGGAAAACAATTTTTGAGGGTTATCTATTTTCAAAAATTTAATTTAAAAGCAATAGATGGCTAAAATATATACATAAATTGAAAGAATATATCTGGGATGAAAAAAAGCAAGTTTATAGATACAGGCATTATCATTAATAGGAAATAATGTAAGATATTGAAAAGAATATAAGCCATATAGTGCATAGTGAATAACGGCAAAAGTTAGAGTTTAAATTATATAGACAAAAATTACAGTCTTTATCCCTTCAGTTTTTATACTGCTTCCTATCAAAATCCCTGAAATACTCATTCTTCTAAAAGTTAATACAAGCCTAGGGATAAAGGATAACACATTTATTGACATGTATTGGGATATTTTTATTCACATGTATGTAAATTCTATTTTTCATCAAGCAAGAACCATAGGCCATCATTATGACAAATGCCATTTTTTTGTTCTTATAGTCACTTAGAATTTATATTGTGCGAATCAGTTTTTTTTTCTTCATACCTGAATGATGAAGATTTGATCATATCAAATGTTAGTTACTCTAGGGAATTAAAAGTTGCTATAATCACTTAAGTGAAAAAACAGGCCCATACTCAGAATGTCCATTATCACAATTATCAAAAATCTGAATATAATATGTTAATCTTATTCCTTCCCTTAGCTTGTAACTTTTATGAAAAGGAAGACTGTAGTTGGTTAGTGACAATTACACTTCCTGTTTTCTCTGCCTCCTCCACTTTGGAACTTACATATTTTGATTCTGGATGTTAAAACAGGGTAGGGAAAATGACTGCTATCAAGGATCACTATTCCCTGAATTTGGTGTATGTTTGGCATTCTCTCTTTCTCCTTTAAGGATGCTCTTGCCTAGAGATTCTGGATGTGAACTAACCCATTTCAGCTCTAACTAGTATCTTGAGATGACCTCTGTACTTCTAGCAAGTTTTTTCCCATTGCCAGCTGCCTTATATGGATGTCTTATTATCTCTCAGGTTGAGAGTAGAGAGCAGATAGAGTAGAATAGGGCCAAGACTACATTTCTATCATTTCTTCTTTTGCAAGTGGCCCACAAAAAATACACATCCTTACACTGATAAATTTAGAGCTCACTCCTGTCCCAATAAAGGCATATTTCCTTTGGACCAATCCATCTTAAACACTGTCCACACAAATGCCTACAGATTTACCTATTTTAGCAGGAGCATATCATGTCAGTCTATGAAGGAGATATTTATAAAATTTTCATTACTGACGATTATTAGGTTATTTATAGTTGTTTGTGTTTCCAGTTACAAACAATGCTAAACTGAACTCCCTTAACATCTTGAAACTGAATGACACTTAGAAAAATGTCTACAAGTTTAATTGATGAAATAAATAATTCAAAAAATTTGAATAAACCAAATTTTGATAATCTGTACTCCAATGCATATCTAATAATTCATCCTCTTGGTCACAATATAAGAGAATCTGCACTGGTTTGCATAGATATTAAGAAATACCATTTGCCTTTAGTTTTCCTTTTTTGATACATTCTTGCCTTGAATTTGGGGTTTGTGTTCACAACATAAAAACAGTTTTAGATTTATGTTCTTTTATGAATGGCACTATTGTAAACAGTATCAGGAAAGAGGATCCAAGATGAAGAGTAGACGGATGAAGATATCACCTTCCTTCACAAATATGTTAAAAATACATCTATGTGTGGAACAATTCTCACTGAAAACAAACTGCATACTGGCAGAAAGATCCTTTTACAGCCAATGTTGTAAGAAAAATCTACACAGTTTTGGGCTGGAAGGGGAGGAGAAATCATCAGGTTGTTACCTGTGACACAGAAGAGGAACAGAAGTACATGAGCTCAGAGATCCTACCTGAGTGAGTGAGTGATTCAAGTCACAGATTGGGAATGCCAGGCATGGAGGGCAACACTGGGAAGAAAAGAACTTTAGCTGATTTGAAAATCAGTGGAACTGACAGTGGGGCTATAAGAAATCCAGACTTGGATAGTAAGGACTGTGTACAAATTTTCTTACTCCCAAAATAAGGCAGAGGAAGAAGACTAAAACTTCCCTGAACACTGATCCGTTTCCCACGACCAAACCAGAGTACACCCAAGTTAGAGCTGAGTCCCTCTGGCCAGTCTTGTTCCATAACACAGCATCACATTAGGGCAAAGGCTGTCACAGTTAAGGAAATTATGTGTTATATTGTAGTGGATGGAGCCAGCTCAGACATGGCATGGCATCTGAATGTGGTGAGGATGTTTACAGGCACAGCAGTTTGGGAGCAGTCTGGAGTTCCGTTTAGTGTGAAGACCCCTCAGCTTATACTCTGATCCATACCACATTCTCTCTCTGGTCCCTCTTGCTTAAGAACTGTCACCCTCTGGCAAAGGTGTCAGTGCAAAGTGGGGAGAAAGGACAAACTTAGAGGGAATAGAATTGATTCAGTCCTAACCCTCAGGACTTTTGCTCTAGCAACTTGGGACCCAACCCTGCCCTTGAAAGTGAAGTTTTGGCCACTGAGCAGAGAAGGGTCCCACCTCACATCTGACTCTGACCCTAATCACTCTATCTCCAGCCCCACCTCTTACTGAGTTGACAGTACCAATACACCCTGGAGAGAAGGCATACCTATGCTCACTTCAGTTATAGAATTTCCACCAGCCACTGGGCAAATATAGACTATACAGGGGTACACCCACACAAATATCCCCCTTTGAGACAGAGATTGGTAAGTATTTCACCTAATTTCATAAAGAAAGAAAACATTAACCAAATTGAGAAGACAGAAAAGATTGTTTCAAATGAAAGAACAAGGAAAAAAAATACATTAAAAAAGTCATGAAACAGATAAATAATGTACCCAATAAAGAGTTCATAACAATAGTAATAAGAATGCTACTTGAACTCGGAACATGACTAAACACAGTGAGAACTTTAACAAAAAACTAACAACAAAACAACAACAAAAAACAGAACTGAAGAATACAATGACTGAAATGAAAAAGATACTAGGAGGAAATAAAAACAGACCAGGGGATAAAGAAGAATATTTAAGTGATCTGGAAGACAGGATAATGGAAATCACTCAATCAGAAAAGCAAAAATAAAAACACATTTCAAAAATGAGGACAGTTTAAGCGACCTCTGGGACAACACCAAATCATATCAGCATTCATATTATAAGGATCTCAGGAGAAGAAAAAGAGGAATCAAGCATGTATTTAATGAAATTATAGCTGAAAACTCCTGAATCTGGAAAAGTAAGCAGATATCCAGACACAGGAAGCACAGATATTCCTAAATAAGATGTACCCAATGAGAAAGAAAAAACATATAATTAAAATGATAAATATTAATGATAAAGAGAGAATTCCATAGGGAAACAAGAAAAACGAAGTCACTTGCAAATAAGGCTATCATGTGATTTTTTGAAGGAACTTTGCAGGTCACAGTGAGTGGCATGATATATTTCAAGTACTGAAATGGAAAACCCACATACTGAGACATTCTAGTCAGCAAGATTATCATTCAGAATTAAACAAGGGGTAAACTTCTCAGATAAGCAAAAACTAAGAGCTCATCAACACTAAACTGACCAAAAGAAATGTTAAAATGTCTTCTCTAAGTGGAAATAAAAGGCTACAATAATAAGGACTTATAGGAAAGGAAAACTCCCAAAAGGATAGGGAAATACATAGTAAAGACTATGGATCAACCACTTAAATAAGCTAGTATAAAGTTTAAAACTCAAAAATTGAAATATGAACTATTTCTAAACAGATAAGCGGTAAACATGAAAATGTAAAATAGAACATCAAAAATTCAAAATGTGAGGGAGAGAAGTAAAAAATATATATCTTTTAGACAGTGTATATTTTTTAAATGACAACCAATTTTAAACAAGTAGATATATATGTAGGTCAACATATGTGCACCCCATAATAACTACAAATCCAAAGCATACAATAGGTACACAAAAGTTAGAAAAAAAAAGAAAATGATCACACCATTAACAAAAATCATTAAATTACAAGGGAAGAGACTAATTAAAAACAAAAACAGAGAATTATAACAAAAACAACCGGAAAACAAGTAACAAAATGGGAATAACTACATACCTATCAATAATTAGTTTAAATGTCAATAGACTAAATGTTCCAAACAGAAGAAATAGATTAGCTGACTGAATTTTTAAAAAGACCCATTTATATGTTCCTTACAAGAGACTCAAGAGATAAAGACATATGCAGACTGAAAGTGAGGGAATAGAAAAAGATACAAGTAGAGACAAGAAATCTGGAGTAGCAATGCTTAAGTCACAAAAAGTAGTCTTTAAAAAAGCCTATAACAAAAGCAAAGAATAGTATTATATAATGACAAAAGGATGAATAAGAGATTATAACACTTGTTAATGTAAATCCACCTAAGATCACCTAAACGTATACAACAAATATTAACAGACATAGAGGGAGAAATTGACAATAATACAATAATAGTCAGGGAATGTAACACTCCTGTTGTATCAACAGACACATCATCCAAAGAGTAAATCAATAAGGAAACAGTAGTCTTAAATAGGGTTTCTTGTTTCTATTGAACCAAAGTATATCTTTTATAGGTCACGTAGGCTCTGATTGTTTCCTTCATATTTTCCTTCAGGAAATCCTCATGGAGTTTTCAATATTTGCTGTGTGGGGTATGTTTTTGCTGTGTTAAGAATTTTCATAATATTATACCCACATGTACCAGGCCTATTTTTTAACTTTTCTAAAAATTTAAGTAGAGGGGTAAATGTAGCTTCTGCCCCACCACTTCATTGTACTTCACTTTTTGGACATAAGCATTTAATTTAAAAATGTGTGCAACAGATGAAGATAATGCCATGATATTCATGGTATTTATTAATGTACTGTGAAACATTGCATTTTGAACACATAGTTGGAAAAAATAACAATTATTAGAATCCTGTGTTAAAGTAGAACATGTCCATGGAAAAAAATCTTTAACTGGGTAATATTTGGCTTGGTCTCCTCCACCTCATATTCGACCTTCTAACTCCTAGGAAAGTATTATGGTCATGCTTCAACACAGAAACTCCTGTGGCAGGAAATCAGAGTCATAGCATTTCATCTGTGATCCTGAAACGAATGCTGAGGATAGTCTAAAGAATCATTTGGAACATTTTTAAGCATTAAAAATTTCTCTGACTTAAGTTGATCATCTGAAAATAGGACAAGTATGTGCTGGATGATGATCTTTTAGATCATATCCTTGGTCTGTTTCCTTTAGCTTCTATGTCCCAAGGTGGGTCCTGAGATAGGCTGTTTAGGAGCAGTTGGGAAGACAAAGAAACGAACCACTGCAGTCTGAATTCAGATCTCATACGTTGAGTGTTATACTATTCTATTCTAATAAAAGGGCTAAAAAGCTGCAACTCTTTTGCTCTTGTTATAATTGTTCACTTTAATTTTTTTTCATAAAGTTTAAAGAACTGACTTATTGCCTCTAACATTTATCATTGAGACTCCTAGAAAATTAGATGAAAATTACTCCAGGTGCAAAATGTTCTTTGTTCTGTCTTCATTTTATAGCCCCTTATTAAATACATCTGGAATATCAGCAAAAGCGATTAAATACATAAATTAAGTCCAATATATTCTCTTTTCTATTTAATTGCAAGAAGATTATGTCTTGCTTGAACTACAGTGACATCTTGTGGCCCAAACTGTTTTGTTTTTATACATGTAAATAATGTTTTCTGCTTCTCTTCAGTTCTAGGTTTTAAAGCAGGCAGTTTTCATTAACATGAATTCTGAATAATCAGTAAATATTACAGAAACAAAAAATCAGATAGGGAAAAAAAACTTGAAAGTAAACATGTTCTAGGATCACTGTACTGTTGGCCTAATTTCTTTCAGGAGTGGTTATATTACTTGAAGTTAATTTTTGAGTATTAAAAGAATATGTGGAAAAGTTGTTTCCAACTTCATATGAAGTTTGAGAGCAAGTAGTTTCAATGATTGTATTTTCTGTGTAAATAAAAAGGATTCAAATATATGGCAATATGATTTTAAAAAAATCGAATGTTCTCAAAATATCTGCATTTTTAAAAGCTATTTTTTCCTTTTTCTGAGGTGTCATTACCTTTGCAGATATAGGATCTTAAATCTCTTCTTTGGATACATACTGATAAACATATGGAAGTTCCAATTTTCTTAAGTCTTTCTTCTTTTCAGTGATTTCACTATTTGCCAGACGGCTTCTGATTATTTTCAGAGTTCCCCAGTTTTCCATATTGAATGCCCTAAATCAATCCTCGGACTTTCAAAAGGAAGCTCAAAAGCTCCTACTGCAATTTCATGAAAATATAATCATGAACTGAACAACATACCTTGACCTGAATATGCAGAGGATTATAGTTTATATATTTGTTAAGAAATAAAATAATGGTGATATATATAGCATTTGCTATTCAAATTTAATTTAATATAATGTATTATTAATTTTATATATAATACATATTAATAGATTAACCATGTGCACCTAAACCTACCTCTGTTATACGATAATTTGTTTTAGAAATAATTGGTTCACTGCAATATGTATAATTTAGTCCCCACAGCAGTAGCCACATATGCTGATTTCTAGAAGTCTATTGTTACTGTTGAGAATTAGGTTAAGGATTTCTTCTAAAAATCCCAAAATACATGCATCTGTTCTGATAACTAGCTTTTATTTGATAAAAATGAAGGTGATCAATTACACATTTACAGGTTCTCATTTCAAAGATAAATATGGCAACACCTTACAGCCTGTTTTTGTGTGTCTCAAAAATGAGCACTGGATGAGTATAGTTGCTACTGGACTAGTTACACGTCATTTTGGTACTTCTTCTAATTGATAATTAAAGAGGTGCTTTTACCTTTGGTTTTTCTATACAATTTGTAAAGATTAACCAAGAACATTGCTCTCACTGTTTGGGATATCATTAACTTCAACCTAAATCTAGAGTAAATTATGAATGTTAAACCGATGTAATATTGTTTGACTGTATTTACCTATATCTCTTTATTGGAATATTGGTAACATCTGCATGTATGTTGGCTAAGGACAAAGATACATTTCTCAGATAAGAACCTAGCATTTTCTTTAATGGTTCTGATAACTGTATATTTAAGGCTATAATTTACTCTCTAAATTTATTACATAAATCAATAGATGCTTTTAACATAGTTTCTGAAAAGTTCTGCAAACCATGATTTTTAAAATGATTACTGCAATATACTTGAAGATGCATTTTAAACAAACCTTATAAATCTTTCCTGATGATGTAAAGAGAAATAGGAAGATCAAAGGTATTATTTATTTATAAAGCGGTTTTATTTTGAGAACTATTTTCTTTTCATAGCAAATGTTATTCTGAGAAAAATAATAATAACAACCTAATAAGGTTCCAAACATTTTAGAAAAGGTGCACTTTTTTAAAATTTAAGAACTATCGACATATACTATTAAAATCCTAGTTTTCTAGATGAGGAAATTGAAGTAAGAGATGTTATTTGCTTAAAGTTACAAAGGCTTTATGTTTTACAAGATAGGACTCGATCCAAGTTACTTCAGCACAAAAGGTCATGCTCTACAATATCCACTGGTTGTCTTCCTCTCTTTATCAAGTCTCCTGATTTTGGTTAAATTTATAAGGTTAATTAAGGGAAATTCAGGTCGGTATTTCAATTACCATAGAAGTAATTTTAATAATAATAAATCATAATATCCTTGCTTTTTTGTTAACACTTAAATATGTAGCCTTGGAAAATCTCCTTTACAATGTCTCAAATATGGCCAGACATTGAATAATATTGCTTCACGTCGTATAATGGGCATAAATGTGATGTTTATTAAAAGTCTTCACGGATACTTTTATTTAATAAATAACATTCAATGACAGAATCAAAATAAACTAATTCTTTATATGAAATATGAAATTAAAATATATTTACATATATGAAAAAATATACATATATATTTATTAAAATTTTTAAATATTTTATATTTACATACATTTCTTTCTTTTCTTTCCTTTTTTTTTTTTTGGGCCGTACCTGTTGCATATGGAGTTTCCCAGGCTAGGGGTCGAATTAAGAGTTACAGCTGCCAGCCTATGCCACAGCCACAGCAACACAGGATACGAGCCTTATCTGCGACCTACAACACAGTTCTTGGCAATGCCAGATCCTTAACCCACTGAGCGAGGCCAGGAATAGGACCTGCATCCTCATGGATGCTAGTCAGATTCGCTAACTGCTAAGCCACGATGGGAATTCCTACATTTCATTTTCCATGTATTTTATTAGGGAGTTTTCTAATTTTATCTATGTTAGAGTAGGGTTTATTCAATTCTACTTATAGTATACATTCAATTTATAGCATAATTATATTAAAATTATAACCTAAAATTTAAATTGACTACAGGAAAAAAAAAATGATGGCATTTTTTGGCCACACCCATGGCATCTGGAAGTTCCTGGGTCAAAAACTTGTGCCAAAGCAGTGACCAAGGCTACTGCCTTGAAAATGCCGAATATTTAACCTGCTTGCCAAAAGGGAAATCTGGCAATTTTTTTTTCACTTCTCTTTCCATACTCTGAAATGTGGCTGGGAAAACACCTCTTGTTAGGGAATATACATATACACAACTCTGTGTGTGTGTGCGTGTGTGTGTGTGAGAGAGAGAGAGAGAGAGAGACAGAGGGAGAGAGAAGAACAAAGAGAATGGTAAAAAGTGAGAAATGATAAAACAAATGTGAAAACATTAAAAAGTTGATGAGTTTGAGTAAATACAAAAATCACACTCCTGGGGAAAAGCTTAAAAATGTTAATAAAATATTTTGCTTTTCAATTTTATGAACGTTATATTGCCTAACACATACATACGTATATATATTTTAAAATAAAACATTTGAATATTCATATTCAACTTATATTGTTATTCTGATGCTTATGATCATCGAAGATATGGGAGGTAAATATTTTAATGGAAAAATTATTTCACATTAAAAGCAATAAAGGCTTAAAGCTGATATATGTTTTTTAGAAATACAGTCCCTCTTGTAATAAAAAATTATCATCTATACTTTGGTATATGTAACACTGTACACAAATAAGAATGAACTATTGAATTGAGGAAAAACATCTGCTCATTGATTTTATGGTCCAGTGCACATAGCTATAAGTTCCTTGATAATTCAGGGCAAAGATTTTATTTTCTTATAGCATCTGGGTATTTTAGGTAAAAGCCATAATAGTTTTCTGTCTGAATAATTTACAAACTGGCATCAGCATAAATATAATACTGAATTTTAAAAGAAGTGAAATTATCATTTATGCTTATAAATTCAAATATATTAAGTTGGGTTTATGTATTTTTATTATAAAAGGAAGGATACATATGTTACTGATTCTAAAGAGTATTAGGTATTACTACTCACATTTCCTTTTCTATATTGTATGTTGTAATTTATTGAAAACAGCACTGCACTAGCCTCACAAGACTCTGATTTTAGTTTGCCACTGTTGTTACTTCTGTGGACCCTTAAGTATTTCCATACATGAGCACATGAGGTGCTATCAGTGAAATACTTTTTTTTTTTAAGTTAGGGCTTAATTTATATGTGTTAAACTAAAAAAAGTACAAGAAGAAAATATCAATACTGTAACCTGACTGAGATTCAAAGCTAACTTGAATCCAAACACCAAATGTAGATATATTTTGTTAGAACATTGTGGGTGTTTTAGGCAGAGGAGGCTGTAATGACAATTTGCTATTTTTTAATTATAAAAATATTACAGTATCTAAGAAAAAATACGTATGAGAACATAAAAAATAAACAGGATATACTAATATATAAAGAAAATTTAAAAAGAAAGCAACACTATGTTCTAAATTTGAACATCTTGATAAATGGAGAAACTTCTAGAGAAAATAGATATATCCAAAATTTTTTGAATAAAATAAATAGGCTGATAATTGTGAACAAGATATGAAAGAATTATATTAAAATTCTTCAACTCAAGATTATTTTAGTGTGAATTATTTCAATATTCATAAACATATTATCATACCCTTTTTATGTAAATTATTTCGTAGAGTAAAAATAAAGAAAACTCATAATATACTGAATAAACCTAGCAAAATACTGATTACACAAATCTGATTATCCACTTAAAATTTAAAAATATTGTCTGTAAACCACCTATGGATGTAATATAGATGTAATATTGACAAAATACTAGTTATGTTAGTAGAATGTTTTATGATATGGCTAGACCACTAAAGTAAAATTTGTCTAAAGAAGGCAAGATAGATAAATTACTAATAAATAGATTGAATCAGTTATCAAATACTTCCCAACGAAAAAAGGCCAGGAACAGATAGAGTAGACTTTTATAAAACAGCCCAGAAATTAGTGTCAATCCTTCCCAAACTCCTTCAAAAATTATAAGAGAAGGAAACACTTCCAAACGCATTTTACAATGCCAGTATTACCCTGATCCTGAAACCAGACAAGGAGAGAGAGAGAAAAAAAAAAAAAAAAAGAAAATCATAAGCTAATATCCCTGATGAACATAAATGCAAAAATCCTCAACAAAAATATCTGCAAAGCAAATATAACAATACCATAAAAGGATCATACACCATGATCAAGTGGGATTTATTCCAGAGATGTAAAGATGTTTCAATATCAACAAATCGATCAGCTGACACACATTAACAAAATGAGGGATAAAACTCATGTAATCACCTCAACAGATACAGAAAAAAAAATTTTTGACCAAATTCAATACCCATTTATGATAAAAAAATAACTAAGTGGGTATAGAGGGATCAAACCCCAACATGATAAAAGGTTCATTAGGAGTAGAGAAACTATGAAAAATTTAAATTAAGAAGTCTGGAAAAGTATTTATTAAAGTGTAAATCCACTTCTGATTGAATTGCATCATGGGACATAACATATAAATTTCAAGAATAGAGAGATTTAAGAATGCTTCATTAATATGATAAGCGAGTCCTCAAACCAACTGATTTTAGGTTACATACTTTATTATAAATACAAAGAAAATTGATTTTCTTATTATAATCATTCCAAATCTATGGGATGCTGCAAAAGCAGTGCTGGAGAGAAGTTCACAGCAATATAGGCCTTCCTCAAAAAAAAAGAGAAAATCTCAAATCAACAGCTTAACACATCACCTAAATGAATTAGAAAAAGAAGAACAAACAAAACCAAAAGTCAGCAGAAGGAAGGAAATCATAAAGATCAGAGAGGATATCAATGAAATAGAGATTCAGAAAACAATAGAAAAAATGAATAAAACCAAGAGCTGGTTCTTTGAAGAAGTAAACAAAATTGAAAAATATCTGGCCAGACTCACCAAGAAGAGATAAAAAAACCCAAATAAACAAAATAAAAAAATGTAAGAGGAGAAATCAAAAAGGATACAACAGAAACACACACACACAAAAAAAAAAAAAACCATAAGAGAATACTACGAACAATTATATGCCAACGAATTTGATAACCTAGAAAAAATGGACAACTTTCTAGATACTTACGGGCTGCCAAAACTGAATCAAGAAGAAACAGATCCAATGAACAGACCAATCACTAGAAATGAAATTGAATACGTAATAAAAACACTCCCACAAACAAAAGTCCAAGACCGGATGGCTTCAAAAGGGAATTGTTCCAAACATACAAAGATGAATTTAAACCCACCCTCCTTAAATTTTCAAAAGTTTGAAGAAGGAACACTCCCAAAGGAATTCCCACCATCACCCTAATACCAAAACCAGACAAAGATACTACCAAAAAAGAAAATTATAGGCCAATATCTTTGATGAATATTGGCACAAAAATTCTCCACAAAATTTTAGCCACCAAATCCAACAACATATAAAAAAGATCATACACCACGACCAAGTGGGATTCATCCCCGGTTCACAAGGATGGTCCAACATACGCAAATCTATCAACATCAAATACCATATCAACAAAAGAAAAGTAAAAAAATCACATGATCATGTCAATAGATGCAGAGAAAGCATTTGACAAAGTCCAACATCCATTTATGATAAAAATTCTTACCAAAGTGGGTAAAGAGGGAACATACCTGAACATAATCAAAGCCATTTATGACAAACCTACGGCAAATTAAAAACTCAATGGAGGAAAGCTGAAAGCCTTCAAACTAAAATCTTCAACAAGGCAAGGATGCCCACTCTCACCACTGTTATTCAACAAAATATTGGATGTCCTATCCACAGCAATCAAACAAAAGATATAAACAGTATCTAAACTGGAAGAGAAGAGGAAAATTGTCACTCTATGCAAATAACGTGATACTATATACAGAAAACCCTAAGGACTCCACACAAAAACTGCTGGAACTGACAATGAATTCAGCAAAGTAGCAGGATACAAGATTAACATTCAGAAATCAGTTGCATTTCTATATGTTAAAAATGAAGTA
>PVHT020000256.1:2281033-2338533 GCA_004024745.2 Catagonus wagneri | reverse complement strand
GTTTTTTATACAATTGCATGATTTTTCTCTGTTATTATGTGTGTATATCAGAAGCAGTATGCTTTATATTATGGTGATTTATTCCTTGCCAACTGATTTTCTCTTTAATTATAAGATACATAAGATACAAATACATTATCATTAAAAGATCCAAACTGCAGCAGCACAACAGAAAAAAGAAAATATGTGTCAGTAAATACAAATGCAAAATCTCACCTCTCTTCTCTTGCCAGTTTGGTACTTTCTATGAATATGCATGCTTTTCTCTTTTTAACTTATGTATTGTTATCTCATTCAGTATTCACTTAATTATATGATTTGAATATCTTTTCATTTGAGGATATACAGGTCTAAGATTTTCCCAGTTACTTTAATGTGGTAAAATATGTAAATCATACAATTCAGCATTTTAAACATTTTAAGTGCACAATTGACATTAAGTACATTTATATTGTGTGACCATCACCACCACCCATAACCAGAAGTTTTTGTTTTCCCAAAATGAAACAATAACTCCATTAAACAATAACTCTCCATTCCTAACTTCCTCCAGTTTCTGGCAACCACCATTCTACTTTGTCTCTATAAATTTGACTATTTTAGGTAACTGATCTAAGTAGGACATCTGCTTTAATTCACTTAGCATAATGTCTTTAAGGTTCACATATATCATAGCATATGATATATGCTATGTGAAAATTACATTCCTTTTTAGGGATAAAATATATTCTATTGTATATATAAACCACATTTGGTTTATCCATTCATCCACTGATGAACTTTTGGGTTGTTTATACCTTTTGGCTATTGTGTATAATGCTACTATGAACATAGGTACACAAACATCTCTTCTAGTCTCTGCTTTCAGCTCATTTGGGAATGCCCAAAAATGGAACTACTGGGTTGTACGGAAATTCTATCATTAATTTTTGAGGAACAAAAGCACTATTTCTCATAGCAACTGCACCACTCCATTCCCATCAGCACTGAATACTACTGGATCAGCAAGCACCCTGGTGACCTCAAGCCAAGAACACCCAGAGTCCAGTTTACTCACAGAACTGTGAAACAAAAAATATTGCTGCCTTAGGTAACTAAATATCAGGCTGTCTAGTTACAAAGCAAGTAACAAACAGAAACGGGTAACTGGAAGAGGGATAACGCAACAACTTAACATATGTGGTTTTAGTTTGGAGATTGAGCAGTAAATGAAAACTAGGAGCTCCTGAAGAAAGAAGATCCTTAATGAAATACTGAAGGACACCAATGCTGGAAGAAAAAGAGATCCAATTTATGTAGTACCAGAACATTTGACAACAATGTCATGTGTGGTAACATAGGAAAGGAGATTTATAATGAATGGGAGGGTTTGGTTTAGGGGATTTCTATGCAGAGTATTTAAAGTGCCAACTGATTTGTTTTATTGCCTACGATAAGGTACAGAGATAATGTATGATAAGGAAAGAAGAGTATAGGTCTTGAGTGGGTATTAGAGAAAACATAAAGTATCCAGGACTTATTGGTTTCAAAAATAAATTATTTTTCATACTGTTATTTCAAACAAAAGTCATACCTAGTAATAAGTGAATTAAGGATAAAATAAAGCCAAGAGTACAGCTTTAAGACATTTATTGAAGCCTCAGAATGGATCAACAACATATTTCTTAGACCCACTCTGTCAGATAACACAGCTTCTAAAAATATTGAAAGAACTGTTTCACAGGAGTTTGATTCTAAATATAAGCCTGGCTCAGAGATATTTGAGGACACTTTTTTTTTAAACTCTTAGTAAGATTTATAGGTTAAGTTGTATAAAGTCTGGAACATTTTCAGAAAAAAATTTAAATTGAAATGTGAGTTACCTTAGCTAACTTTATATATTCTGATTGTATTGTTCTATTAAGAGAACATCGATAATAGTTATATTTTTTGTATTATTTATATAATAGCTCAAATTTATTTTATGTCTGATGAAGTTATATGGGTGTTATTAGAATTAAGAAGAAAGCAATAAAAAGTGCCTCAAAAGTATTAAAATTAATAAAGAAAATTTTGTCTTTTAGCTTTTTTTCCCCTTCTACTGCTCTCATTTCTCCTTAGGAATGTTTTAGTGAGTTTTATTCATCAGAATCAGTACAGTTTTATTATTTTGATGGATTTTCTAATTACAAATTAAAAACACATTTCTCTCAATAAAAAACATTTTTTTAGAAATTTAATTTCATTTAACATTTTGATAAGAGGAATCATAGATTTTGCTGTATTGTATGTATGTTTTTTAAAGGCTTGGTTTTAGAAAGCCAATAATGTACTTTTTGAGTTTATTTTTCTTACTAACAGAATAAACAATTTTCACATCAGCAATTGCTATACGGATGGTAAAAATAATTCAGCCTATTTTTTGCTTCAATGTTGTTTTCATCTATATCAGGACTCTTGCATGGAGCTGAAATTATTGCATCAATTTGCTAAAAAGCAATCTTAATCACTTTCTAGGTCTTGATTTCTATATTTGCATTTTCATGAATGTATATTAACTTATTGTTGTGTATGAAGGAACTTATTTGTGGATTAACTTTATCAGATTTAAATCTTTGTGATATCCCAGTGAGCATGAAACCTTGTTACTTGGTTGCACCTGTTCACATAATTGATTTCTATATTCACAGGGATTTTGAAGCACTAAGTGCATGAGCAGTTATCATTAAGGCATTTTCACAGAGCTCTGAATGCTGTGTTCCAGTGATCTATGAAGTGTAAAAGAATATGAAAAAAGACTTAACAGTTGCTTTGGATATCATGAATAGCTGTATTTATTTTTTCTTGAGTCATGGAAATGAATCACTGTGTATTTGCATTAGAGTATTCACTTCCATTTCTAAATACTTTATTTTATCATGTGAAAGAAATGTTAGCTGAAGATTAAAAATTCACAGTATTGGAGAAATCTCTCATATACTTGAATGATAGTTTAATAAATATTAAATGTACATATAAAATTTTTTCTCAACCTTTCTTTCACCATTGTATTTATATAATCATATTCATTTGGGCTGGGGAATTGGCAAAGACAATTTACCACAAATTGTTCTAATAAACCATTGAATTGATGGCAAATGGTATTGAATACCAGATGGATAATTGCATACAGGTGTTACCTCATAGAATAATTCTAGACAGCAATAAAAATACCAATTTCTCTTATTTAGTATTTCCCAAAGTGTTTCAAAGTTAGCAGTTACAGGTTAATAGAAATTTCAGTGATAAAAGTCCACGTTATTTTCCAAAGTAAGAGACGGTCAATGTTAAAAAAGTTTTTTTTTCAGTAGACTTTAAGACATTTACTAGGCCAAAATGCATTAATTTCTTACCTGTTTGTTAATCCTAAATATATGTGTTTGTGTGAAGAATGTTCTTTCCAGAGTTGTGTAAAATATTCTTTTTAAAACATTGCACTGTCTACATTTCTCTAAAAACAAATGTTCTTTTGATATTTTACTTTGTTTTAAAAATTGCCTAATTACTATGCCTAAAATCATGAGGTAAAACTACTTAGACTCCATCATTTCTTACACCAATGAACTGTTAAAAAAATTCAAAAGTCAATATGACAAATTCATTCCAGGAAATTTTAAGTGTAGGGCCAGGTTTGGTTCCCACCCGCCCCTGCCCTTAGCAACTATCCTATTGTTGAAACTGTTCCCCTCTCTTCAAGTGGTCAGCATTTTTTCTCATTCTCTGACCTTAAGGAAGGATTCTTGGCTAGGCCTAATCAAACTGTTCCTCTTATTTTTCCATTCACTGTTATTATTCCAAGAGAAAAACTATGATTTGAGTTTTCTTGACCAATAATATTCTTTTCTATGTGGTTTAAAACAGATATGGGTTAGGGGTGGGAAAAAAGGTGGCTGATGGGATTATTTAGGTTAGACATCATAACCTAGGCTTCTTGTGACAATCTTTGGAGATTCAAGAGGAAGACTACTGTTTCTGGCTTTATTGGGGCCCAGAAAACTCTACTATTTTGTGTTACCTCACCAGATAAAATGTTACTAACATTTTCTGTATCAGATATGCTTGATGTAGGAGGATTCTGGAAAGCTACAATAAAGTAATAGCAACAGAATTCTGCAGATAACTAGTCTCTTTTTGAAATATAGCCCCATGCTTTCTCTTGAGTCATGCAGAGACTAATCATCTGAATTTGAGCTGTCAAGAGACAATCTGAGCTGCCCCTCAAGGACTGACCCATCAAGCTAAATTGTGGAATATATAGAGTGGCATTTCAATGTTACATGCAAATAAATAGGAGATTGGATTTAAGCAGATCCTGTTGGCATAAGAAAGTATCTCAAGCAATAATAACACCCACTGTCCCTGCATTGGATACATTTCCCTCAACTCACCCATATGGGCCCATGGGACTTTTTTTTTTAACTCAGTTACTTTTATTACATTTATAGTTGTACAATGATCATCACAACCCAATTTTATAGTATTTCCATTCCAAACTCCCAGCCCATCCCCCTTACCCCTCAACCTGTCTCCTTTAGAAACCGTAAGTTTTTTAAAGTCTTTGTCATGGGACTTTATATGTACAGTTTTCTGGCACCATGCATGTGAACTTCAGGAACATTAGCCATCTATTCTAGAATAAGTAGTATTTTGAGATGTACATGTGATTGTTCACAATTAAGAATTGACCAGAGACATGGATCCACATAAATTCATGGACAGATACTTATGGTTAGCCTAGATGATAAGGGAACAATAAGACTGAAGGAACATTGGGAAAGAGATGCAAAGATGGTCTTTAATGATGGAAACAAGGTTTAAGGATGACCACTAAAGGACATGCCCTGCAGATGAGGCCCTTAATAATAAGGTGAGCGATATGACTAAAACTCTTAGATATCAGTTGGGCTCTTTCTTCAGTCCAGTGTTAGTAAGATGATTGACAAAGTGGTAATGGTCACAGCACTGCAATTGAAATAATGTATGACCTAACAGTGTGGGCTTCTGCACCTCAAGATTTACCTTGTTCTTCTATTGCAGAGTACACAACTTTTGAAAAGCAGAGACCAAAGCTAATTCCCCTGTATGACCCAATTTGTCAGTGCCTAGTAACAGTCTAGTTAATGCTAATTACAGTGGATTCCATCATGGAGAGTATTAGGAGGCAATGCTTATGGTATTTCTACATGTCTTATGACAAACCTTCTTTAGAAATATTTTTCAAAGATGTCTCCATAGCAAACAGCCTTGGAATTCAAAGACAGCCTCTTGCTTTGGGTCAAAGAGCAATTCTGATTCCTTGTCAGAATAACAAAGATAAACACTCCTCCAGGGCAAAGAATGTCCTGGTTCTCTATAACTCCCCTTAAAAGGTTGGGGTTGCTTAAGGTCACTATTGCTTAGCTTTGACAAAGACCTCCTATTTGTGTAGTATTCACCTGGGCTCATTGCAATTCAGATCTGAGAGACCTGAGGGGCATGAGAAACTGACAAAATTATGAAGTTCCTACTCCCTGATATGTCATGAGTGAAAAACTGTCTAAACTCATCTGGGCTCATAGATCTCTCGTTGCTTAAATCTATGGAAGTGTAGCAAGCAAATCCAGAATATCCCTGCTGCTCAGGGACTGTTTGATTTCTTGTAAGAAAATTTCTTCTCACTGGAATAAACTGTGACACTGTCCACAGTGCTTCTCCTAGCACTATTCCTGAACTTACTGAATTCATTATTTACCATGAGGCACCACTATAATACTACTTCTTGCAAAGTATAGCAAAAGACGTTAACCAAATAAGCAAATGACCCATTCATTACCATAAATAAGCTGGCAACTAAAATTATGGCATTAACAACTAAAAACACAGAAACAAAACTGGTTGGGTGACAACACCTACCAAACCACATTCTGGGAACCATAAAAACCCTGAACTAGCAACTAATACATGGTATTGCTTCTCCCATAGCCAGAATACATAAATTTGGGAACCAAGGAGTTAAAAGAGAAAGTGTCTTCTCAAGAGTCTATGATTTTATCATTTTATATATTGAAACTTAAGGTTTGGTTGGATTAGAGGGATTTTTGGGAGGTTTGTTTTTTTAACTGAGGAAGAAAAATTTCTACTAGAGTACAAAACCTTGTTTACTTTGAGCTAGAAATTAAGAATTCCAGTTAGTCACTTTAAGCTTATTATGACACTAAATTAAGGTAAAGATGGGATGTTTTGGGGAGATGCCCACTTACTTGTTTTATTTGCTAAAGTAAAAATTCTAGAAGGTTGTAGTAATTTCATACAGGCAGGTCAACTAATGATTCACATAATCTAGACTTTATCTTTAGTTGCTTGTTTCAAAAAGGGAAATCTAAGAATAGAATACATTGTAAGCTTCTAGCAAATAAAGAGATCCATGAGAGAATCTCTTCTTCTGACCAGGATTGTCTTTTAGGACTTTCTCTGACAGATATTAGAAATCAGGCACACTATTAGCCAATCTAATTCTTCCAGTATTCTTAGATAAGAAGCAAGCCTATTTCCCAGTGGCTTATTTATTATTAAGGACTATTCAACAGAAGTTTGGATATAATTTCTATTGGTTTAACTGCTTGCATTATTTTGGGTTTTCCCAGGAGCCAACTGTGATATCAGGATTTACATAAAATTAGTTTATTTGTAAAGTGTTCCCAGGACATTGGTAGCGGAGGGGAGAAATGAGCCAGGGAAGGAAAAGAAACCAGTACAGGGTATCTTATTAAGAAAGTTACCATGGTGAGCAAATGAAGATAAAACCTGCTTTGAGACTTAAGGAGTTTCATTTAGAGCGTACAGCTCGGTTTTAACTCAGTTGGAGGGATGGGACCTGGGGCAAATTCGTATCAATTTCTCTTAGTTACTGGTTGAGAACTGTTCTCAGGGGCATGTTAATTTACTGGCACTTCCTAATAGCATGAGCAAATCAGGTTCTAGAGGGTGGAGACACTCTCAGGGGAAGGGTCCTGGTGGCTGGCACTTGGAAGTTAGTCTGATGAGGGCAAAAAGTGAAATACTGATGGAATACTTGTAATGCACAAACAACGTCTACCACACATTTTATTTAGTGAGGGAAATTTTTTAATACTAATATGTATACTTGTTTAATAATTCTAGATCAGGACAAAATGAACACTTTCGTGTCTTGTTTTTATTTTGCTTTGTCTTCTCAAATGTATTACCAACCTCATCTTTTATAGTGAAATAGTAAAACTTAATATTCAAAATTTTCTCATATGAAAGTTATAATCTTACCTCAAGAGCTAGATTATTATATCACATCAAATAAGGTCAATGAGATAATTATACAGGAAAGTGCTCTGTAATATTTGTGTTAAAATGATTTCAGTTAATTAATTCCATAAATTCACTACATCTAAAGATCAAATAGCACTGAACATCTTAACTGAAAATAAGAGCAGCAAATTAATCAGGTAAATGGATTTATTTTTAATGCATAGTGTTTTAATATAATTATTTCATGAGTAAACCCCTCTATAATATAGAGCACATTTTACTGCATTCTAAAGAATATTTAAATTTTAATACCTTGCATTTCACTCCACAATGTAAGTTACAACCAATTCTTCTATGGTGAGTGTGTCTTAAAAATATGTAGTCACTTAGCAATGCTATAAATGCAGTATAAATGTTACATATTCTAGCCTAAGTGAATATTATTTATCTTGAAATATAATACAGTTTTGTAGAAAAAGAGAAAAATGATTGCATCATTGAAAGAATATTATGTATCAATTAAAATGAGGAAATAGAATAAGAATGAAATCCACTGAGAGTGGATACTTTAATCTATATCTATATATGGTTAATATATACATCTGGTTAATATAATCACATTAGAAAATGTTTGGGAGGTTTGGGAAAGCTTATTATTATAGATTATAATAGTAGCTTTATTAAATTCTATCTTTAATAATCAATGCATTGCTATAACATGGATGCTAACAATCATATACAGTAGCATGAGCTATATGTTCCAAAGTTTCTTCCTTTTTCATTAAAATGTTTTCATTCCTGTTTTACTAATTAAATTCGACTTAATATTACTTATGGATTTTAAAAATATGCCTATGATTTAAACTATTTTTACTAATTTTTTTATTATTTGAGATATAGTTATAACCTAAAGAGATCACTAAACAAAACATTTTATGATGAGTACATTGCTCAATGAAATTGAAAAATAGGAAACAGCTTAATATATTTGTAGTGGAAATAGAATATATTTTCTGAAAACAGAAGCTTTTCATATAGATTTAGATAAGTAATCTATTCAAAATATTGTTCTAAAATTGCAATTTGAGTTTATATGTACATTAGATATATAAGTATACATGTTCATTTTTGCTAATAGCATCATTAAAATCATCTTAAATCTGAAAGATTTTTAAAATATTGTAATGGAAATCTTTAAGTTTATGATAGTCAAAATAAGTTTAATACTACATGCTACTTTTTAAGCATACTTCAGAACACAAAAAAAATTCATTTCAGACTAAATACCCTTATATTTGAAAAAAGTATTTTTCAAAATACCTCACTTTCTACATCTTATATGCATTTATACAAAATATATTTATCACAAAAATAAATAATTATAAAGCAATTTTTTGGCATCACAACTGAGAGACCTTAATAAATTTTACTAAAATGTGAAATACATTTTACTACAAATAAGCCTGCAATAAAATCAAAGTAAAAAATACTTTGCTCTTAAGCAGCTGCATTTTTTATCATTAATGCATTTCCTAAGCCTCTCTAAATCACTCTTTCTGTGGTGACATAAGTCATTCTAGTTAGGAAATTCTCATTGAAAAGACAAGAAAGAATAAATAGAAAGATAAATCTGTAAAGATAAATATATTAGTGCTTATATCAGATGTAGGAGCAGTCTATTTGAAAAATTTAGACATATTTGCAACATACTGAAAAACTGAGAAAACAAAGAAGAGGATTCAGTGGTTAGTAGCTCACTGCAAACTAAGAAAAAGCCAAATGAGAATGTAAGAAAATTGTATTTCAAAATCTCAAACAGAACATTAATATTCTTTCTTTACCCCATGCACACCATCATCACTCTTACTAGGTAACACTGAGTTTAAATAGAGATCAGAGAGAGCTGTGGGTGTTTATTTTGTTCCAGAATGAAAAAAGACATGATATTTTGAACAAGCTTTAAACCAACTTCCATCAGGCACATAAAGCAAGAGCAATTCTGTCTCGTACATAAGGTAAATTCATGCTACCCTATGTTAATGAAATTGTCTGGCCAGCAAATGAAGCTGTGAACATTTCACTGATGATCTTCAGTAAAAAAAAAAAAAAAAAAAAAAATTTGCATAGGTTAGAGAAAGATTTTTTTCACCAGGTAATGTCTAATATACAAAAATGTCTCAATTTCTCAGCCACTACATAACCTTTTAATCATTCTATTTGTCTCAAATATAGGATAACTACAGATAAAATTTATTATAAAATCCTGGCTCAAAAATGTAAGGAATAGAAATTGAAATTGTGAATAATTATAAACAATTTTAAATATTAATAAGACATAGCCTGGGTTAGAAACAATAAGAGATAGAAATTGAAGTCCAATAAAAAATAGTTTGGGGAAGTATAACCAGGAAGTGTGGGGTCTGGAGTTCAGTTCTGAATATAGGCAGAGGTGCTATAACAAGGTAACAGGAACTAAATTTAATTAAATCAGGAAAGGAACAAGAACAACTGCTGGGAAATCAGATGCTCTTCTATTCCTGATAGTAACTATAAAAGACAGTTGTAAGTTTTGTTTTCAGAATCTGAAAAAAAAAAAATCTTATCCATGGGGATTCTCCCAATATTTGACTATGGAAGTCAAATATTATCTCCTACTCTGGAAGCTGAAAATGCAAAATAATTGGGTTCAAAATCAACCTTGCATGTTTAATAAAGATTTGTAGACCTGGATTCTTCCAATCAAACACACTGATGACAGACTTGGGATTAATTCCCAAGCTACATACATTTTTGCCCATAAATTCTGCCACTTTTCCCTGTCTCTATGCATGAACTGTTGATCTCAGCTAAGCCCTCAGCTTCTATTTTTGCTCTATGTCACATCTCTAGCCACCAACACAAGAATACTGCTCCAGTAATACTGACATTATATCCCTGGATTACTAATATTTATCTTTTAATTGAATTGTTATTATGATTTCTACAACATGAAAAGGAAAGCCTTAATTCCATTTCAACTTTGAACTTCCATTTTGGTTCTCTACTGACCTTTAAAACAAATTATTGATAAATTACGTAATGACTATAAATTATCTTCCCCAATTTCTCTTGAATCCACTTCAGTCAGGATTTTTCCCATGCTCCACACTGAAACCCTTTATCAACATCAACAAAGACCATCATTTTGCTAAACCCAAACATTTCACTGTTCGCATTCTTCTGTCTGCAGCATTTTAAAGAGCAGTTAACTTACTTTGAATACACTGTAAGAAGAATGGGATTTTATTTGAGGACTTTATGTAGAAGATGCTCATGATATGGCTTATGTTTAACAAGATCTCTCTGCCTGCTGTGTGGAGAACACTGCAGAGGAGACTTTGTTTCTTTAATAAGTGGCTCCTCTTTTATAGTCGCTTTGCTCTTTCTTTTCCCTTAAATTCTTAACCAGGATGCAATTTACGACTCAGCTTTTAGATCTTATCTCTGTCTACTTTCACTTGCCTGGTGACTTCATTTAATACTTTGGCTTTACTAAAGTACTTTACCTAAAATGCTCTATTTTTGAAGCCTGGATGGATACCCAAATTTTTATTAAACCTCTTCTCTTGTATGTCTAATAGGCATCATAAATTTAACATGCCCAAGACTGAACTTCTGAAAATTACTCTTCCTCTTTATAATTTATGGCAATGTCGTCTTTCCAGTTCCTCAGGACACATGCTTCAGAATCATCTCTAACACTTTATATACATATTACATCCAGTTTAGCACCACATGCTGGTGAGTCTACCTTCAATACGTATTTTGATCTGAATGCTCATCTCTCACCATGATGCTGGAATGGCCACGTCACTGATTTCATTGCTATGGTTCTTGCTTCCCTTCAGTATTCTCCACCCCTACGCCACAGAGATGGTGTTAAATCTGCATCAAGTTATGCCACCCCTCTGATTAAAACCTCAAATATTGTGCTAGCCTCTCAAGGAAAATCTAGATCTTAAATGTAGCCTAGAAGGCATTAAACAATCTTGACTCTCTCCATTTTTTAATCTTGAAATTGTATTTTTCATTTTGTTTTATATTTTATTTATTTTAATTTTATTATTTTCTTTGGCCATGTTCATGGCATGCAGAAGTTACAGGGCCAGGGATCCTACTCACTCCACAGCTGTAACCAGAGCCACAGCAGTGACACCAGATCCTTAACCTGCTGAGCCATGGGGGAAGTCTTCTTGACTCTCTCTCTTTTTTCTTTTTTTTTTTTGTCTTTTTGTCCTTTTATGGCTGCACCCCCGCAGCATATGGAGGTTCCCAGGCTAGGGGTCTAATAAGAGCTGTAGCTCCTGGCCTATGCCACAGCCACAGCAACACAGGATCGTAGCCACATCTGTGACCCACACCACAGCTCACGGCAACGCCGGATCGTTAACCCACTGAGCAAGGCCAGGGATCGAACCTGCAACCACATGGTTCCTCGTCAGATTCGTCTGCTGTGCCATGATGGGAATCTCCTCTTGACTCTCTTAATACAACTTTTTTTCTCACTCCCTGAAGGCCTTGTGACAATTATTCCAATGTCACCTTCGCAATTAGACTATTACTGACAAGACTGGGGTCTAACAGTGACATTTTCTTTCTTTCTTTTTTTTTTGTCTTTTTGCCTTTATCTAGAGCCGCACCCGTGGCATGTGGAGGTTCCCAGGCTAGGGGTCTAACAGGAGCTGTAGCTGCTGGCCTTCACCACAGCCACAGCAATGCGGGATCTGAGCCGCGTCTGCAACCTACACCACAGCTCACAGCAGCGCCAGATCCTGAACCCACTGAGCAAGGCCAGGGATCGAACCCGCAACGTCATGGTTCTTAGTCAGATTCGTTAACCACTGAGCCACAAAGGGAACTCCTACAGTGACATTTTCTAATTTATCTCCATAGCACCTAATTTACTTTAGTGTCTGTTACTCCTTTTTATAATGCAAATTTCATAGGATCTAGGATCTTGGTTTATGACTCTGTCATAGCTTGACATTTAATAGCCTTCTGGAATGCCATAATTGATTCACAGACTTGTATTAAATAAATGAAGGAATAATTTAAATTATGAATGGAAACTAAGGCAAAGTTTTCTCCTAGTGTTATTATGCCTATGGGTCAGATAGGGTAACACGGATGGTGGGTAACATGGATGGTGACTTTGGTAGTTAAGAGAAAATAAAATTTACACCATAACATTAAGAAACTATAATCCTTTTAGTAATCTTGGTTAGCCTGAGTCCCTGTGGCAGGAAAACCAGGTGGATGATTCTTCTGGTGTTCAGGTTGGTTTATATCTCTGTAAATGGCTTTTAAGTCTCCCTACAATTTTATAGTCTACAAATATATTCTAGTATACTTATGATAGTTAATTTTATATGTCAATATGGCTAGACTGTGGTACTTATGCCAGTATAGATGTTGCTGAGATGGTATTTTTTAAGATGTGATTAACATTTAAATCAGTAGCCTTTGAGTAAGGCAGATTATCCTCTATAATGTGGGTAGGCTTTATCCAGTCAATTGAAGGTCTTAGGAACAAAGTCTGAAGAAGGAATTTTGTCTTTAAACTATTGCATTTGGAGTGGATAAACAATGAGATCTGCTCTATAGCTCAGGGAACTATATCTAGTCATTTGTAATGGAACATGTTGGAAGATAATGTGAGAAAAAGAATGTATATACGTGTGTGTGTGTGTGTGTATAAGACTGGGTCATTTTGCTGTACAGCAGAAATTGAACATTGTAAATCAACTATAATATAAAAAAAACTAATTAAGTAAAATAAAATAAAATAGAATTACAACATAAGCTCTTCCTTTCATCTCTATCCTACTGGTTTACCCTACAGATTTCAGACTTGCCAGGCAGCCCCACTAAATACCTGTGTTTCTGTGTATTTATATTTATGTATCTTGTATATATTATTTTATATTTATTTTATTATATATAATAAATGCTTTCAAATTTATTATATATGTACACACATATATATAACTTATTCTATTGGTTCTGTTTCTCTGGAGAATTCCAAATAATATATTTCTCTGACATAAACCATACAAAGGTTTTCTTAGGTCAGTTTCCCAAGGCAATAGGAATAAAAACAAAGATAAACAAATGGGATGTAAATTCATAAGTTTTTTCACAACAAAAGAAACCACAAAAAAAAAAAAGACAACCTAGGGGATGAGAGAAAACAGTGTTAAACAATGCAGTCAACAAGGGCTTACTTTCCAAAATATACAAACAACACATACAACTCATCAATAACCAAAAAACAAATAATCTAATTGAAAAATGGGCAGAAGACATAAATAGACATTTCTCCAAAGAAGACACACAGATGGCCAGTAGACACATGAAAAAAAAAAAAAGGCTTGACATCAGTAATTACTAGAGAAATGCAAATCAAAACTACAATGACGTACCACCTCACACCAGTCAGACTGGCCATCAGTAAAAAGCCTATTAATAACAAATGCTTGAGAGGGTGTGGTGAAAGGGAACCCTCCTGCACTGCTGGGAATGTAAATTGGTACAACTGCTATGGAAAACAGTATTAAAATTCCTCAAAAAGCTAAATATAGAACTACTATATGATCTAGCAATCCTACCCCTGGGCATATATCTAGAGAAAACTATAATTCAAAAAGATACATGCACCTTTATTTCATAACAGCACTATGCACAATAGCCAAGACATGGAAACAACCTAAATGTCTATTGACAGATGAATGGATTAAGTTGTGGTACATATATACAATAGAATACTACTCAGACACAAAAATGAATGAAATAATGCCATTTGCAGCAACATGGATGCAAATAGAGATTATCATGCTAAGTGAAGTAAGAAAGAGAAAGACAAATACCATATGATATATCACTTATATGTGGGATCTAAAATAAGGCATAAATGAACCTCTCTACAGAACAGAAACAGACTCACAGACATAAAGAACTTGTGGTTGCCATGGGTGATGGGCAAAAGAGGAGTGGGATGGACTGGGAGTTTGAGGTTGGTAGATGCAAACTATTACATTTAGACTAGATAAGCAATGAAGTCCTACTGCATAGCATAGAGAACTATATCCAGTCTCTTGGGATAGACTATGATGAAGATAACATAAGAAAGGTAATGTGTGTATATATATATATATATATATATGTGATTATATATATTATATATATGACATACATATATGACTGGGTCACTTTGCCACACAGCAGAAATTACTATAATATTGTAAATCAATTATACTTTAATAAAAATTTAAAAAGTTAAAAAATAAAATAAAGGAAAAGTATCTGATAGGTAGTTGATATCTATACTACTTTTGAAAGCAACATTGTTGAACAAAAATAGTTAAGCATAAGCAGATTATTACAGCCTCTAAAGCATGATGATTATTAATTCAATATTCCCTTTGTGAAAATAATTTCAAAAGACTAAAATACAATTTATGAATAATTTCAAATCTAAACACACAATTGTACACAAAATTAAAAAAAATTCTATGGGCAAAATATAATAAATTATACCAATTATTGTTTCCTTATTCCCTAAGAATTTGACTTTAGGGCATGACAGTATCATGGTAGTTCAAGAGCTACTCTACCCATCTAGAAATGCCTCCAGTCAAGAACAATATAGGTACTTAAAATGCAGCATCTATACACTTGTATAGGTTACTGTTTGTATGATATTGGTTTTAATCCTATAATGTATGCTTATTTAAGCAGATATAATTTTCAATTATCCCTTTAAATGGAATGGCAGAGAAGAGGCAATCAAGACTTTTATAAATTATGCTTAGTTTATAAATCATATTTCTAGTATTTGGAAGCTAAATATATTATCACTACATTATGTTTTATACACAACCTTGTTGCAGTAGTCTTCCACATCACTTTGAGAGTTTGAGTATTTCATGTGATTCTTTTGCACAAAATCATATTTGTATATGTGTCACACAATATAAATTAGATCAATTTAACTCGATAGCAGAAAAATGTAACTTCATGTCTTAGAGCTCCTATATATTTTGTGCTCATGATTCTAAAAGAATTTATGGACTCTTATTTATGACCCAAAAATAGTATTTTGTGTTTTACTTCTGAACAAAGTTAAATTGTCTTTTTGTATTACTAATGTATAATTTAACATTATTTTGATAAAATATATCTTTACACTAAAGGACCCAATTCAAGAGTGCAAAAAGTTTTGTCTTGGAAGCACATAGGTAAACTTTTAAAAATCTACAAAAGATCAATCCATTATTAATATACCACATCGTCTAATAAAATACATATAGCATATTACCTCCAAATCAATAATGGTAGCTCTACTAATTAAGATTTTATATATGATTCCTACCACTCTCCCAAAGAAAGCATTTCTAACGGTATCTTTATTTCAATCTTTAAAAACAAAGTTGATAGTGAATAAATCCACTGATATTAAGATATCTGCAGGTATTGTTTTTTTTTGGGGGGTAGGGTGGGGTGAGGTTGCTGCACCCATGACATGTGGAAGTTCCCAGGCCAGGTACTGAACCTGCACCACGGTTGCAATCCAAGCCATAGCGGTGCCAGTGCTGGATCCTTAACCTGCTGAGTTTTATGTGAAAAGTTTTACAAGTGTGCTTAATGTCACTAAGTTCAAAAGAGTTGTCCATGTCTGTCCAACAACCTCTCTATTTTTGTCTGTGAGTGGGGTCTCTCCTCAACCCTGAACAGCTTTTGATACCTTGTTCTTGTTCTTGATACATTATCAGATTCACTCCAAATTGCCGAGAAAATTTTGAGCAAAAGTTGATAAAGGTTGCTGAATTACAGATGGTCCCTCAAGTGACTTATGAGTTTCTGACATTTGAGTTTGCAATTTCTTTTACATTGTATTGGATGAGGGGATTGAACATTGTATTAAACAAAGAGAAATGGGTGAGTATTTGGTTGGATGGACAGAGTTGAAGGATAATGGCTTTATGTTACTTTATTTGGACAACATGGCTTTTCATATTTGGGAAATGTCAGTTTACCTTTTACCCGTGGTAAAAAAAAAAAAAAGATCTTCCAAATAGTTTTCATGAGATAATCAATTTAGAAGTCATCCTTTTCCCTAGTGTAGCAAAAAGAATCAAGCTACTTCTTTAAAATTATTTTAAAGGTTTAATGGAATGTTGAGATGAGTGATACAAAAAAAAGTTTTCAAAATAAGAAATCTGACATGGTATCCTGAAACCTTTCCAAAATTCTCAGAATGTTGACATTTATCATGATTGTAAGTTGATCAATACCTTATTAGTATTTTCAATTTTGTTTTATGTATTTAAAACCACTATTTTCTACACACAGATTCAGAATATTGGTAGCTCTACAGTGACATTTCATCTTTATTATTGTGAATGTTGACTTCATGCTTCTGGCTTTATTAACCCTTAATGAATGTAGATATATAAGCATGCATTTAAAAGCATTAGTATATCTTTTTCTATCCATTTACTTGTAACTTTTATCTGTTCTTACATTTAGGTATATGTCTTATGTACAGATTATTTTAAAACTTTAAATCCATTCTAACAAACTATTTTTTTAACTGATGTATTTCATCCATTTACTTACAATTCATTTACTAACAAATTTGTGTTATATTACTTTTGTTTTTAGTGTTTGTTATGTTTTTTTCAGCACCTTTATTTGGATTAAAAAATATTTTTCTCCATTTACTTATTATACATTGTTTTACTATTTTTTCAATGATAACCTTGTGATTATACATCCTTGATCTTTATCATGTCATAAAATAGTTATTTTTATTAATTTCCTAATGCCATCAAAACTGTAGAACACAAAGTCTACTTGCACTCCTATTCCAGTTTACATTATTGATTTAGTATAGTTTATTTCTACATGAACTTTAAGCCAGTATAAACTACCTATATCACTGCAGTGAGATATAAATGTTATCCATATAAAGAGAGATATATGTATCTCATATTTATCTTGCACTTGCTCTTCATCCTTACCTTTGTTTCCCTCACTCCTTCTGCTATCATTTTACTTCTAATTAATTTTTATTATTATTATTATTTGCCTTTTTGCCTTTTCTAGGGCTGCACTAATGGCATATGGAGGTTCCTAGTCTAGGGGTCTAATCGGAGCTGTAGCCGCCAGCCTATACCACAGCCACAGCAATGCTGGATCCTAGCCACGTCTGCAACCTACACCACAGCTCATGGCAACGCCGGATCCTTAAGCCACTGAGCTAGGCCAGGGACTGAACCCGAAACCTCATGGTTCCTAGTCGGATTCGTTAACCACTGAGCCACAACAGGAACTCCTATCATTTTACTTCTTTCCGAAAAATCGGCTTTTAATATCTTATATGTCTATTCAGTGTTCCATGTGTATTTAGTGTTCCATTGGTAAACTTGTTAATAATTCTCTCAGAATTAATTTGTATGCAATCATTATTTTATCTTCCATTTTTTGAAAGAGATTTATAAGAGATAGAAATTATTTTGAGGATTTTAAAGAGACCAAGTTACTTTATTCATATTCACATCTTTTCTCTTTCTATATCTATAAGACCTACGGTTAATCTTTAGAAGTTAATATGCATAGATTTCCTTGCTGCTTTATGATTTTTCTCTAAATAGTAAAATTGAACTAAGCAATTTTTACTAGAAAGTAGGTAAGCAAGGGTTGGATTTTTCTTTCAGGTTGGAAAATAATTTCTTCCTAGTAAAACTGAAGGCTTCTGCTCATTCTTTTCATTTCTTGTCTGTCTCTAATTCTAATTCTATTCATGTTAGAACTATTCAGTAGGTTCTCTATTTTCTGTTTTTTCTTAACAATTTAGATATTCTGAGTACCCTAACTTCTAGTTTACTAACCCTCTGACTGCTACTCTTAACCCCACATATTTTCTTCAACTTCAGTTATTTTTCAATTTTAGAGATTTTTTTTCTAGAATTTAATCTCTGATAATCTTTTTTTTCTATTTTCTACTAATTATACTATATTGTCTTGATGTATTTAAGTTATATAAAGGCTTTATCTGCTCATGCAAATATATACATCACCTATAACTTTACTTCTATTTGCAGTTTTTACTTGAGTTTTATAGTTCTGTCTTTGGCATGTCCAGTGGGTTTTAATTGAACACTTGAACAATGGGAGTTAAGTGTAAAAGATGCTGAAGTTCTAGATAATATTTAGAAAGGATTAACACTGTTCTGACAATCAGAAATACTGGTGACTTTTAACCTATTTCTATTAGGCTGATTTGATTTACAGTTGGACTCTGGTGTAAAATTAAGTCTGTTTCATTTATATAATTGGCCTTTGAACAATGTAGAGTTTTAGAGGCACTAGCCCTCTTGCAGTAAAAAATCCAGGTATGTCAGCCCTCCATAGCTGGGGTTCCCCATCTCAGATTCAACCAACTGCAGATAGTACACTACTGTTGTATTTATTGGGGAAAAAAAATCATATATAAGTGGATCCAAGACATCTAAACCAGTGTTGGTCCAGGGTCAACTCTATCTCTTCCCAAGGCTTAGCCCTGTAAGAATTTCATTCACTCCTTACATATTTTTTCTAATATATCACCTGTCCACCTGTAAACTTTAAATTTACTTGAATCAACTAAACAAGACTTCTAAAACTATTTTCTTCTTCACAGAGGTTGCTTTGCTTTTCACAGGATCTTGAAATCTCCTCCAGGAAAAGCAAATTCAGAACATAATTGCAAATCTACAGTTCTTTCTAGAACATTGGCCCTTCTATTCCTTCCTTCTGAAATTCCTAGTTGCCTTAAGAAGTAGGTTTAATAGGCCTCCATCTGCAATATAATGAAATTGGATTTGGTTTCTATTTCCATGTATATAAATGGTTGGTTTTCTCCTTTAAAATATTTGATAGTGGAATTCCTATTGTGGCTCAGCAGGTTTAAAACCCAGCAAAGTGTCACTGAGATGTGGGTTCGATTCCAGGCCTCACCTATTGGGTTAAGGAGCTAGCGTTGCCACAAGCTGTGGTGTAGGTTGCAGATGTGACTCAAATCTGGCATTGCTGTGGCTGTGATATAGGTCTGGAGCTCAGCTCCAATTTGACCCCTAGCCTGGGAACTCCATATGCCGCATGTTCAGCCCTGAAAAGGTGGGGGAAATGCTAGTAGTACTGTCTAGTGTTTACCGGGATCTTGTTTTTGAATGTGTAAAAAACATTTAATACTCATAAGCACTATGAGTTAGATCTATTACTACATTTGAGAAGAAAGTAAAGCTTAAAGAGATTAAACAGCTTCCCTCAAGTTCAATAATGATTTCATTTCAAAGAGATGACTCCCAGATCTTGACGATACTTCTGGCAAGATGCTTTTGAAAAGATGTCTTAAAATGATTTATATCTCAAAGGGACAGGGAAAGATCTTGTAAGTTGTGCTGTAAGAGAAAAGTCAGAGGCCCAGAGTCAAGAAGAAGTCTGTCTAAGGTTTAATTAAGCTGAGGGGAATGTTAAGGCTGCTTTGGTCATAATCTTCACTAGAAGTTTGTGCTTCCTACAGTGAGTTTTTCTCTCCTGCCCTCTACTTCATGAGTGCTAATATCTCTTGTCTATTTCCTTGAAACCACGTGAGTTTTTTGTTTGTTTTTGTTTTTGTTTTTGACTGTGTGCTTTTCCATCCTAAGTGAGGTAGAAAAGCTGAAGGGAGGGTGGAAGATTTCACTTTCTAAACTCAGGCAAAGCTCTTCCTGGAGAGTAAACCTTTGTTTTGGAGAAGAACCAACATGTTTCACAATGATTATTCTTCCATACACCCTGCCAGAGCCCTGAGGGACTATTTCTTGGATCCTCACTGTGAGAACCTGGTGGGGTTCCTGGACACAAAGCTCACGAAAGTTTGGGGCTCCCCCAAGGCTGCAGCTCTGGAGTTATCTTAGCCTCATATTAGTCTTTACTGAGCCTCCAGCAATTTATCAAGGTTGACATGTAAATATTCCTAATATTTTGTGACTTCTTGCTACTCTTATCCCAGGAAATCAAGTCTTTGTTATTGTATCTCTTCAGATATACTTTCTTTCCAGATTTTAGGGTGGTAGTTTGCTCTATGTCCAGTTCTCTAACAGGTCCAAGAAAACTCATTAATTTTCCATTTGTTCGGGTTTTGAAGAAGAATGATGATTTCCCAGATCTTCACATGTCTAAGCTAAAACTAGTAGCCTGGCAATATTTTTCTGATTGTAAAATGAATACATTATTACTGAGCAAAATTTATAAATTACATACAAATTTATTGAATCAATAGTAATACAAAACACACAACTTCAAATGGATTTCTTTTGGAGTTCCCATCGTGGTGCAGTGGAAATGAATCTGACTAGGAACCACGAGGTTTTGGGTTCAATCCCTGGTCTCTCTCAGTGGGTTAAGGATCCGGCATTGCAATGAACTGTGGTGTAGTTCACAGATGTGGCTCAAATCTGGTATTGCTGTGGCTCTGGTGTAGGCGAGCAGCTACAACTTCCCTAGCCTGGGAACTTCCATATGCCATGGGTGTGGCCCTAAAAAGACAAAAAAAAAAAAAAATGGATTTCTTTTGGAATTAAAATAAAAATTAAATATTTTATGAGGATCTTTTTTTTTTTTTCCAATGCCAGATCTTAACCACATCTGTGACCCACAGCTCACAGCAGTGCTGGATCCCCAACCCACTGAGTGAGGCCAGGGATTGAACCTGCATCCTCATAGTTACTAGTTGATTTGTTTATGCTGTACCACAATGAGAACCTCCCTTTCGAGGATCTTTTAAGGCAGCTATATGCTATTTCATGCCTTCATCAATGACTGTGCTATGGTTATATTGGCCACAGAGCCTTTTTTTTTTAATTACTCAATGAATTTTATTACATTTAGAGTTGTACAACAATCATCACAACCAAACTTTATAGCATTTACATCCAAAACCCCCAGAGCACATCCCCCTACCTTCATCATGTGTCCCATTTGGAAACCATACTTTTTTCAAAGTCTGAGTCAGTATCTGTTCTGCAAAGTACATTGGGTCCTTTTTTTAGATTCCATATGTAAATAATAGAATATGATATTGGTTTCTCACTATCTGGCTAACTTCACTTTGCATGATAATTTCTAGGTCCACTCATGTTGCTGCAAATGTCATTATTTCTTTCCTTTTAATGGCTGAGTAATATTCCATTGTGTATATGTACCACCTCTTTTTTATGCACTCCTCTGTCAATGGACATTTAGATTGTTTCCATGTCTTGGCTGTTGTACAGAGGGCTGCAACGAACATTGGAGTATATGTATCTTTTCGAGCCATGGTTTTCTCTGGATAGATGCCCAGGAGTGGGATTGCTGGATCAAATGGTGATTCTATTTTTAGTGTTCTAAGGACTCTCCTTATTATTGTCCACAGTGGTTGCACCAATTTACATTTCCACCAACAGTGTAATAGGGTTCCTTTTTCTCCACACCCTCTCCATCATTTATTGTTTGTAGACTTTTTGATGATGGACATTCTGGCTGGTCTAAGGTGGTACATCATAATGGTTTTGATTTGCATTTATCTAATAATGGGTGATCTTGCAGAAGATGTTTATAAATTTTGGAGACTGATCCCTTGTCAGTCTTTAAATGTGTTGTTTACTCTGGCTGAAATGCCTTCTACTACTCCTCATAGTCCTTTTACTTATTTATTTTTGGTCCTTTTAATGTAAATTTAGAGTTCTGCTTAGAAACACTTTCTTAATCACCCCATATAAAACAAACTCCCTCATATATTGTCATATATTCTGATCTAAAGTCAGCTTTAATACTACCTACTACATCTGTCTATTTGCTTGATTTCACATGATGCACATCAGAATGCAGGCTTCATAAAGTTAGTGACCATATTTTTTTTTTCGATATCCATTACTATACTCTAGTGACTACCACCACGTTTGACATAAAGTCTCTTATTAATCGTCATTAATAACTCAAATAGATTTTCATTTAAGCTAATAATTAAAATAGTCAAGCAGAAAGCAAAAGTGAAATATAATTAATCCCCATAGACTCTTAAACCTACATTTCAATAAGCACTGTTTCCTACTCTAAGTATTAGTGGGCAAGGTATAGTTCTTCTCTTCCATGAGTCTCCCTATCTATAAAATGAAACTACTAATAGTACCTCTTATATTTTTTCACTAAAATTCTATAAAAGCGAGTAAGTGTAAAACCTTAGAATATTACCCAGAATATGAATGCTTTAAAATATTTTCATTTAAAAACTAATTATGAATAATGATCATCTGTTAGTAAAGAATATACTCAAATTAGTTTGTACTGTTTCACATTTCTTTGAAGTGTTGAGAAGCATTATAAAAGCATAACTAAATCCATTTCCATAAGATTCCCACAACTTATATAGCACAGTTAATAGCCTATTACTTTATTTTATGGAGTCAAAGACATAATGAGACAATTATCTTTCACAAGGTCAAAACATATTTTTCAGGATATGGTTTGTTTGAGATGAACTGATCTGCTTAAGAGAACTTATGTTTATATTACAGTTAGTCTTCATTATAATTCCATTCCATTGTACAGTGTTAGCACTGTATAAACAGCTTGTATATAAATTTATAATATTGCAAAGGACATTTGAAAATGTGCCTCCTGTTACAGAAAGATAACTAAGGAGAAACAAAGAAGAGAACTCCTCAGAAGTCATAATTTGGCCACTCCAAATTGGCATTCACAGAACTATTCTATTTTGCCTCTCTCACATTAAAATTGTAGGTCAAAAATTTAGGATCATTTTGTGAGCGGTTATTTCAGATATACAATATCTTCAATTCAGTATTTTTTTCTATAGTGTTCTACTGAATTCAAGGTTATTTCAATCATTATAACATTCTTTGTTAAGCATAAATCCATCTGACAGCTTGGACAAGCAGGGTAAATATATTTTGCTGTTTTCTGTGTTGTTCTCACCCAACTTGGGGTACTGTGATATATTCTAGCCCACTAAAAGAATGTTATTAACAAATAAATGTGTCCAGAAGAAAGCAAACAGGATATTGAAAAGACATGAAATGGTGTTATGACAGAAAAGATAAAAAAGTGTTAGGAGTCACAAATATGATTTTAGAGAGCTTATATCATATTTTATTAATTATTATAACTGAAATAATTATAAAAAGATTAAAATTTGTGTCCATTTGTCAATAACACTTTTCTTATTCTGTATCTTACGCATCTGAAATAGTTTCTTTATAATTTTACATTTTTATTCCTCTCAGTGATTTTTAAAATTAGCTATACATGGCACATTGGAATCACTTGGAGGACATTAAAAAGGTATTTATCTTTGGTTCCATCCATAGAGATTCTGAATTAATAGATCTTAGTTTCTGTCTAGATAGTGGTATTTTTAAAACTCTTCTAATTCTAATACACAACAAAGTCTGAGAGTTATAGCTTTAAGTAATTTGCCCTGCATTTAAAACTCCTTCACCTATCTAATTACAGCTCATTTATCTAAACCTCAAATGAATTGTTATTTTTCCAGAGTAGCCTAGTCCAATATCCCTAAATATCCTTAATGTATATTCTAGAAAGCTAATGAACAGTAACCTTAATTAAGAGTTGAGAGACCAGGAGTTCCTGTTGTGTCACAGCAGAAACAAATCTGACTAGGAACCACAAGGTCGTGGGTTTGATCCCTGGCCTCGTTCACTGGGTTGGGGAACTGGCCTTGCCATGAGCTGTGGGTGTAGGTCACAGACGTGGCTCGGATATGTCATTGCTATGGCTGTGGTGTAGGCCAGCAGCCGTAGCTCCGATTGAACCCCTAGCCTGGGAACCTCCATATGCCATGGGTGTGGCGCACCATTGTTCACTGATTTTCTTAATGACCCCAGAGTTTGAAGGTATGTCATTAATCTATATTTGAGTTTATGTTCTCATTGCATTTGAAGCCATGCAAGTAGTAGGTATTTAGAGGTTCTGACATTTTAGTTAAGGCCGTGTTCTCTATACAAGTACTCATTTGGCACTTAGTTCTGAACTTGAGATCAGACTGTTTCAACAATGGCTTAGCTGAAAAACTTCACCCCAATAACTTCACGAAGGGGCTGCTTCAGATGAAGCTGCCAAATTTTCAGCCTCTGGCCTATTCCTTTATAAAGGCTATTCTCTAGAGACTGGCTAAAAAAACCCTTTCATCTAATGGCTGGGACTGGCTTGTAAGCTGTCCAAATTTAGCCCTTTGTACTATAAGTAATTTTTTATTTAACTTTTTATTATATTTGATTTACAACTTTCTATCAATTTCTTATGTATAGAAAATTGACCCAGTTATATGCATACACATTCTTTTTCTCATACAGTTTTCTATCATGTTCTATCACAAGTGATTGGATATAGTTCCCTGTACTGTACAGCAGGACCTCATTACTTATCTATTCTAAATGTAATAGTTTGCATGTACTATAAGTTATTTAAGTTGTTTGAAAATTGTTCTTTACTCTCGAGGAAAAACCTCTGAAAAATGGGAACTCAGTTATCTAAGTTTCTTCAGGGTGACTACAGGGACCATGTAGTCAGTTTTATATTTAAAAATCTTTGTCCTTCCCAAGCATATTTCTAAGTAAATGAACTCATCTGACCAAAGGCCATTTATTTAGAATACCAATGACCATGATGAAGAGCTTTTGAAATTTCCAAACTTAATTTCCTTAAAACCAAACCGGACTACAGTGGTTCAGAAATGTTCAGGAATGAGTGAAACGCTTATTTCAATTGGTATTTTGAGGCTTCCTCATGTTATCAGGAGCTTACAATTACCACTCATCAAAACAAGATTTTGAGTTTAATTGAGGGAGACACACTTAAGGGAAGATAAAATGGGTCCCAAAGGCTCAGGCTCTTCTTCCTTGGCTTCTTTGTCTCAAGATCCACCTCAGGCACTATCTCATCTCTCTCACTTAGCTCCTTCTGGTCAGCCATCAGTTCCAGTTCTGTCTTACTCCTTCCTTTCTATGCCACCTATGCCTCCACTATGCATTCAATTCTGCCATACTAATTCTCTCACCAAAATACCTGTTTACCTGAAACTCTCCCCACTTCCTTTTCCTCTGAATTTACCAGAACCTGTCCCTTTAAAACTAAGTCTTCTGAAGATCCAGAGTCTAAACCCATTATTTATTATACTCCCTGAAATGAAGCTGATCTGTGAACCATAGTCAAAGATATTCCAAAGTAACTAAAGAACCTAACAGATTTGTTAAGGAATTTGATATAGTCATTCAAACCTATCAACCTGGTTTCTCTTACATCTCTTATTTATATGCTTATCAGTGAAGACCAGGATGAGCATTGGGTAAGAACTGTTAGTTGAGAAAGTCCTGAAAGGTCTCTAAAATCACAACTGGGAGACCAGTCCACCAAATTAGTATATCATCGAGCTTGGGCAATTGCTAGGCAATATCACTGAGTAATTACTAGCACTTTTCCAAAGACTTGTACCTAGAAGAACACTCAAGCTTTATACAAAAATCTACTTAACTTGTTCATAATTATTACAACTGACTTCAGATTATTTTTAAAGAAAATTCTGGTCTTTTTTAGATGCTGACTACACCCAGGTAGATTTTAACTGTTTTAATGGATTGAATGAGGACCTTTTTCTTTGAGTGAAAAGGATGAGGATGTCCACTCTACATTTAGTTAATTTGGCAAATCATTTCTCTTACTCTAGATGAATCACCTTCAAGAAAGACTATTATAATTCTTCATCTTCAACTTAAGCAAATAAAGGCTCCTCAACAAAACCAAACCCTCCTAGTTTCTGCTATTATTGCAAAGAGCCAGGACACTGGAAAAGAGATTGTTACAAATTTAAATGTTTTAGTCACCTTCAGCCCACTAACTAGTCTTTCTAGTGTCCTCCCAGTTCTCAATGACCAAGCTTCAATGAACTGCAGGGGTTCTCCCCAATCTTAACTCTTAATTAACTCGGAAAAACAATTCTTCATGTTAGGAATGAATCTCTTCCAAATTTAACTAATATTAGAGCCACACTTTTGGTGCTTCAACCTCACTATTATAAAACACCCCCTTCCTTGGAATATTGAAAAACTTCAAATAGTGGGGATCTCCAATAAACCTCAAGAGGTTCTTGTCTCTGAACCTCTTCCCTTTTATTTAGGCCTCAGAGATATACACCCTTTTCTCTCCCCTGTTTATTAGCCAAGACTTCTTAGAGAAATATCATAGGAATTTCTTTATCCTAAAAAGGGTAAAATAATTTTAGAAATTGACAGTAGTCAAGGTACCCAATCAGTTGAATTAAATAACCCTTTGACATTTATTTTTTTCAATCTCTGACATTACTAAAGAAGATTCTGGAAACACTGTTCATTTTTCCCTATTTATTCAGCTATCACTTTCTTTATGGGAAAAAATCTGCAATTCTTGTAGGCAAAACATAGTGCACCACCCATGAAAATTCAAATAGACTCTTCAAAACCTCTTCCAGAATTAATCAATACCCTGGAACAAAGTCCTTTGGGAATAAAACCCATATTAGAAAATTATAAGGCTCAAGTCCTCATTATCTCTTTCACTAGCCCTTGTAACACTCCCATTTTGCTAGTAAAAAATCCTAAGGGTGGAGGCCTTGAATTGTTCAAGACCTTTGAACATAAACAATATTGTTATCCCTGTCACCCTGTTTTCTTAACTCTTACACATTGCTAACACCCATTCCCACGAGAGATAAATTCTTCACTGTAATCAGTTTTGCAGTGCATTCTTTAGTATTCCAGTTGATGAACGTAGCCAATACCTTTTGCCTTCACTTAGGAAGAAAAACACTTCACCTAGACAGTAATGTCTCAGAATTTCATTGAGTCCTTATTTCTCACAAATCCTGAAGGCTGATCTGAGTGACAAAAAGTTACTTAGAGGTTTGACTGTGCAATATGTGGCTTCTTTGCTGCTTTGCTATCCTTCTCAGGCTTCCTCAGCGGAAGGCAGTAACCACTTGCTAAAGCTTAGCCTTAAAGGAACAGAAGTTCACCAAAGAAATATTGTAGTTTGCTCAAACACAGGTTTAATATTTACGGCATCTGGTATTAGAACTAAGGCTACACCTACATCCAGATAGACTTCATGGTGTCCCAGCTTTCCTAGAACACAACACTAAGCAACAACTGCAAGGTTTTCAGGCTAGTTATTACCAAAATTACTTCCCAAATTTCACTTATTGCTTAGCATAATATACAGAGGTTTGGCCATAACAACCCTGACCCAGTTTTGTGAGAAGAACCAGATGCTGACTTCAAGGTCTTAAAGGAGAGTCCGATGGATCTGCTCACCTCCGGGGATTCCCAATTACTAGATTCTCTCTTTCCTTTTTGTATATGAAAAGAAGGAAATGCCCTTGGGGTACTAACCCTAAAACACAGGTATCACTGTTGACCCACAGGGCAGTACAGCCAGCAATTGGACCCTGTGGCATGGGAATTTCCTCCTTGCCTTTGAGACATTACGGTCATGCCTTTTTAGTTAAGGTTACCAAGAAAATTATAGTAGAATCCCCTTTAAACATGTGTACTTCATACAGAAGAAACTCTCTTGAATTATCATCTCATTCAACATTTCTCAGCCAGCCACCTCACCTCCTATGAGGTCTTTTTGGTAACTGTAGCTCACCTAATTCTGCAGTATAATAACATTAGCCTGGCTACTCATCTCTCTTCTGTCACCCATGAAGTTCCTCACGACTGTTTAATTCTAACAGACCGACTCCTGACGCCTAAAAATCTACAGGAAATTCCACCACTTTTCATGGTTCACAGATAACTCTTTAAAAGGTGACAGTGGCAAATATTGTCAGGAATGCTATTACAACTCCTTTCGTGTTATCAAGGCAGCATTTTTACCCATGGCTACTTAGGCACAATAAGCTGAATTTTACACTCTTACACGGCCTTGTACTTAAACCAAAAACAAAACTGCCAATACTTATAATGATGATAGATCTGCTTTTGGAGTAGTACATAATCTTCAAATGTTGTGGAAGAACTGTGGTTTCTTTAATTTGAAAGGAAATAAAATGATAAACATCCCTATGTTTAGGAATCACTGAATGCAACATTTTACCAGCCACTTTAGCTATTATTAAGATTCCAGGGGGTTTCCCCTTTTCGCAGTCGTTAAGGATTTGATGTTGTCACTGCTATGACTCATAAATAAATAAATAAATAAATAAATAAATAAATAAATAATAGGCTCTTAAAAAAAAAAATTCCAGGGAACTCTAAACTTGAATTTTGGAAGCTAAAGACAATAGGCAATCACTTTGCTGTTATTTCTGCAAGGAAATGCTGCTATTAACAGGACCAATAATAGCTAAACCCTCATCATGATCCAAAGGAATATTTTCACAAATGCAAATCTGAAAAACTGGTTAGAGAATCCTATACATTGGCCTAACAAAAAATAATATTGGAATATGACAACTGCTGGCTTTATGAAAAAGAGAAAACTCTAGTGAGGACCAAGTAACAACCCAGTCCTGCCCAATAAACTAAAATTCCCCATCTGTACCACTGTATATGCATCTAACTGTTGGTATACTGACAAAATGATAGTATTCACAAATCAGTATTACTGAGAAAACATTAACAAGGCTGCAAAAGTGCCGACATTACTTATCCCACTTACCCAAATTACGGCTCAGGGAATCCTGTTCATTCTGCTCTTGGACATTTTAAAATGACAGACCTAAAAATAGCACTCAACTCTGACTAGACCTGAACATAATCTAGTAAATTTAACTGATGTAACAACACCTGATGAAACAATTCTTCCCAAGATAACTGGACCAGATATCCCAAGATATCTTTTTTCAAGATGTTGGAAGTTTGTTACCAAACCTTTGGTGATGATACACCACTTCAGATGACCTCCAATGTTTATGATCTTGATAACTTATGGATTTTAGATAAGAGGTACCTAATTTCTTCCTCCTTCCCTTCCTTGTTACTTGAATGTCACCTCAAGAGTCTCCAATCTGTGCACTTTCCCTCCAATGTCAGATACTACATATAGGAAAGGTACTTCCTGGCATTGAGCCACAAAAATTTGCTGAAACTAGAAAATGTGACTCTTGATTAGCAATGCTTTTAGAGAAAGATCTTGATCAAAAGAGAAAATATTTTAAAATTATAATCAGAAACCTCAGTTAAATAGAGTTGGGATAACATTCTCATACCCTATGATAAGGGTGGCGACAACAGGGAGAAGAAAGACTCTTCTACCTGGAAAGAACTCAGCCAATAAAAAGCCGTGGACTCTTTGTTTACTATAATCCTTCCAACTTCTTTTCTAAAAAAGCATTCTCCTCTGTTGCTATGCAGGGACTTATGTGTGGCACAGTATGGTTGCAGACCCCAAAGTGGCAATTCTCTGTTGATCGAGAGTAAACGCATCTTTTCTAAAGAAATATCTGGTAATTTATTTAAGGTCAACAGCTCCTAAACTGTACTGCCCTTCTCAAAATACTCAAAATTTTACTGCCTTAGTATGTTTTAAGGTTTGTCTTTTCTTTCCCAAAAATATGAGAACAGGATGAATTTATCCAGGTGAGTACCTTTGCACTTTAAGTATGCACTAGGTCCCTAATAAATAAAGGAACTCAGACCAGGAGGTAGAAGTTTTAGTAATTATAGGTTCCATATTAACATATAAAACTCTAACTAAAGTATCTGTAATATGCTGAATACACATGATATGGCAAGGGATTTTCAAGCATTAGCTATAGTTTTCAATAGCCTTCCTAGATGTGATACAAACAAAACAAAGATGTTAATGAAATTTTATATATTTAACTTTCAGATTAAATTACTTCTATAACCCCTATGAATCTTACGTCAAGGTGATTTTGCTGTTTCACCTCACTTATGTAAGAAAATGCCTGGATAAAATGCAAACTTTGCACTTTAAATGGATTTGCCTTTGCTTATCTAATAAGATATTTCTGCCTTCATGACATTGTATTTCAAGGACCAAAATACATGGCTTAATAAAAACTGTTAGAGCTGATTAATGGATTCAGCAAGGTAGCAGGATACAAGATTAACATACATAAGCTGGTTCCATTTCTTTATACTAACAATGAGATATCATAAAAGGAATGTAAACAAACAATCCCTTTTATAAGTGCATAAAAAAATAAATACTTAGGAATAAACTTCACCAAGGAGATGAAAGACTTATATGCTGTGAACTACAAAACATTAGTAAAGGAAATTGAAGATGATTCCAAAAATAGAAAGATATCACATTCTCTTGGAATGGAAGAGTAAATGTTGTCAAAAAGGTCATTTTACCCGAAGCAATCTACATTTTTAATGCAATCTCTATCGAGTTATCCATGCCATTTTTACAGAACTAGAACAAATAATCTTAAAACTTACATGGGACAATAAAAAACCCAGAATTGCCAAAGTAGTCCTGAGGAAAAAGAACAAAGCAGGAGGCATAACCCTCCCAGACTTCTGGCAATATTACAGAGCTACAGTAGTCAAAACAGCATGGTATTTTAACCAACACAGACACATGGATTAGTGAAAAAGAAGAGAGAGCTCAGAAATAAACCCATATGCCTATGGGTTGACAAAAGTGGAAGAAGTATAAAATGGGGAAAAAACAATCTCTTCAGAAAGTGATGCTAGGAGAACTGTATAGTCACTTGCAAATCAATGAAGTTAGAACACACTCTCACAACAGGCACAAAAATAAACTCAAAATGGCTCAAGACTTAAAACATAAGATATGTTACCTAGAAGAGATTCCATGAAATTACTAGAAGAGAATGCTGGCAAACATTCTTTGACATAAATCATGCTCATATTTTCTTATGTCAGTCTCCCAATACAAAAATCATACATGCAAAAATAAACAAAAGGGACCTAATTAAACTTAAAATCTTTTGCACAGCAAAAGATATCACAAGCAAAATGAAAAGACAACCTATGAACTGGGAGAAAATATTTGCAAATGATGCAACAAATAAGGGCTTAGTTTTCAAAATACATGAACAGTTCATACAACTCAATAAAAAAAGTGAAGAAGTGGGGGCAGAAAACCGAAACAGACGTTTCTCCAAAAAGACTTATGAATGGCCAAAAGGAACATGCAAAGATGCTCATTTTCACTATTAGATAAGTGCAAATCAAAGCTACAGTGAGGTACCCACCTCATACAGGTCAGAATGGTCATTGTTAAAAAGTCTACAAATAACAATACCGGAGAAAGTGTGGAGAAAAGACAACCTTCCTATGCTGTTAGTCGCAATGTAATTTGGTATAGCCCCTATGGAACACAGTGTGGAGGTTCCTCAAAAAACTAAAAATGCAAGTTGCCATATGATTCAGCAATCCTATTCCTGGGCATATATCCAAACCAAATTATAATTTAGAAAGATAAATGCACCCCTATGATCTAGCAGAACTACTGACAATAGCCAAGACATTGTCCTAAATGTCCATTGAGAGATGAATGGACAAAGAAGTGGTATAGAAATACAATGGAATATTACCTAGTCATAAAGAAAAATCAAATAATGTCATTTGTAACAACATGGATTGACCTAGAGATGATCATATTGAGTGAAAATTCAGAAAAACAAACACCATATGCTATCATTTATATGTGGGAATATAAAATATGACAAAAACAAACATATCTTTGAAACAGAAAACAGAATCACAGATATAGAGCATAGACTTGTGTTTCCCAAGATGGAAAGGGTGTGGGGAAGGAAAGCATTGTGAGTTTGATATTATCAGATGCAAACTATTATATAGGTAGGATAATCAACAAGGTCCTACTGTATAACACAGAGAACTATATTCAGTATCTTGTGATCAACCACAATGGAAAAGAATAGGAAATCACTATACAAGAATTAGATTTGAGAATCACTTTGTTGTACAACAGAAATTAACATAACATTGCTAATCAACTATATGTCAGTAAACATTAAGAAAATACATAGCTTACTTTTTAGGACCTACACAATACTCAATATTTCAATGGTTAGTCCTGCTTTTGTCTTGTCCTATGTAATCATATTCAAAATTACTATGCTCAGGTTTAAAAATGGCAATTAATGACTGTACCAAATGGATAATTTCTCAATTTCCATTAAATTATCCACAAAGTCAGAGAGTACAATGACTCTGGAATCGAATGGATAAATAATTTTTTTCTTCAACTCTGAAATTGGAACCATGGACAAAAATTCTATTAATTTTTAGGTGGATGACTCTGGCCAGGAGTATTTCAGGAAAGGGAAAGTGAGATTTCCTATAAAGATGGGTATGTCATGGATTCTTCTCCTTATCTATTAAACCAAAATAATTTAAAAAATCAAAAGAAAATAAAAATTACCAAGAACATCTAAAGCACACAATGATCAGAGGAGGTTAACCACTTTACATTAATTCAGTTGGATTCTAGAAAGGATAATCATTTTGAAAGTTTAAGTCAAAAGCACAGATATACAAAAGATAGATATTAGACATAAGGACTTTGCAACAAAGTGTGTTGCTATACCATACGACATAAGTCATTATTGGAAATAGCTCATTTGGGACACTGAGTGGTGGGAATTCCTTACTTTCTGGTAATATCTATTAATATATTATTTATATTATAAAGACTGAAGGTGCCTTGTACTTTGGCTTCTTCGTGCTAGCAAAGAATTATCTTGACCAACTTCCAGCATGTAACTATGTTTCTTAAATGATCGGTGCCCCAGTTCCTGTATCTTAAATTAAGATAAAAATATTACTTTCCTTATATATGTTTGTAGGGATTATTAGGTAAATTCTTATGTATAAATGGACTTGAAAAAAATGGCTGTACAAAATAAGAACCACCAAATTTTTGTATCCCTTCCTGGGAATATACTACTCTTAGTTTGGTTACTTCTTGTCTTCTACTAAAATACATCAAAATTTTCAGAGATGAACCCTTACAGATATCCACAAACCTGGCTTAGCAAGGCTAAGGACTATACAGCATTTTTCAAAGTACAAACTTCCTAAAGAGTCACTGATGACAGTATAGTCAATAAATTTTCCTCTGTTTAATCACCTGTATTAATTCAAAATACCATACTCCTGTGACAGAAATCTTGACACCAAGCACTTTTTTAAGTAGAAGAGCTAACATTGGGGCCAGAATATTTTTTAAACGAATTCTTGAATTTTAGCACTTTTACATATAATTGCTTTGATGAAGAAAGTGAAATACTTTCTGAACATTTTTTTCCATACATATTGTCCTCTCTCAAAAATTCTATAGGCCATTTTCTGAGCTAGGGAAAGCAAGTATGTGAAATTGGATATAAGAGATTTTGATTCATTGGTGATGATTTCACATACAAAATTATCTGTAGGCCTAGATCTGGGTGGGTGCAAGATTCAAGTCATAGGTAAGGTTGGTGATTCCCATACACAGGGGAAATGGACTCATCTCCAAGGTGAGACCTTGAAAGAGATTCCCCTAAACCTATTTATACTATGATGGGTTAGTAGATAAAAAATGACAGCTTAAGGGTCTAGGTAATGTGTGTCACAAAGATCCACTCTTTACCTGTTTTCCTATATTTTGAGAGAGTCAGAGACAAGATCCAAATGTTTTCATAAGCTGGAGAGAAAACAATTGCTTTAAAAAAAAGTTCCTATTGTGGTGCAGCTGAAATGAATCCAACTAGTAGCCATGAGGGTGCAGGTTTGATCCCTGGCCTCACTCAGCAAGTTAATGATCAAGCATTGCAATGAGCTGTGGTGTAATTCACAGATGCAGCTCAGATCCTGCACTGCTATGGCTGTGGCATAGGTCAGCAGCTGTAGGTCCACTTTGACCTTAGCCTTGGAACCTCCATATGCCACAGGTGTGGCACTAAAAAGCAAAAAAATAAAAAAAAAAAGGGCGGATCTAGGGATAATTTAATTTATATAGACAACCGACTGGAGAAAATCATGCGACTACAGGAATTCTAAGTGAATGAAATCAGAGCACAAAAAAAATGATGCATTATGAGGAGCTGACAAACTAAATAAGTACCTGACAAACAGAATAGGTCATAATGTTGTATTTACCCTAGAAGGACCACCTCCGTTATCATCTAAACATGGGAACATCAGAATGAAAAAGGGCGACATTAATATTCTAAGAAACATACTTATAGAAGAAGTTGTTCTGGAATAATAATCAAAATACATCTATGATCGTCCAATCCAGGGAAGAAAGGAAGAAGAGAGAGCTTCTTGAATTAACAAAATGAGAATCTTAAATGACTAAATAAACAAAATTTGATTAAGAATATATTTTCTGACCTTAGAATTACTGAAAATGGTATTCAAATTGATATACAGGAAAAAATAAAGACAAATTTTGGTATGTAAGAATTTGTATTTGACAAAAATCATGTAATAAAATGAATGAAAAAACTGATATAGATACATGCACATATATAATTCTGATATAAATATGCCTTTATAACTGTATGCGTATAATTCCAATATGCATAAATAAGTATATATAATTTTGATGTAAATACCCATACATATACAATTCTGATATACACGTACACATTCTCAAATTCGACCAATCCTCTAAAATTAGTGTTGATCTTATAAAATACTGAAACCAGTAATAACATCTAATTGGATTATAAATTGAATGAGAGGGGAGTCTTAAATTAAAAAAAAAATGTACAGAACTAGAATCTTAAAAAATAAACAGGTTCCTCAGTAAAGGAGTTAAATCCCATACATGTACACACGTGAATATACATACAAGCACATAGGCTCTTTCATTTTGCTAAGTGTAATAGAACCAGTCTCTCCATTATTTAATTAAAATTCATCTAAGCGTAGATGTTCAGTTCAAAAACATAGGCAAGGAATATTTGCTTACGGTCTTTCAGGGCATAAATCATATCTTAATGATAGGACTTATATTAAGCACAGAGTATGTAAAGGCTGAGAACACAGAAAATGTAAAAACTAGAAATCAACAAGATGAGAAAAGCTGGAAAATCTTCAAATATATGGAAACTAAGCAACACACTTCTGAACAACCAATGAGTCAAGGAAGAAACCAAATCAGAGAAATCAAAGAATATCTTGAAATCAATGAAAACGGAAATGATATACCGAAAATCTGTGAACTACTACAAAAGAAGTTTTGAGAGGGAAATTTATAGTTACTGATGCACACAGTAAAAAATAAAATTAAAAAAAATTTCATAAAACCTAAATTTACACCCCAAAGAACTAGAAAAAAAGAACAAATTAAGTCCAAAAGTTAGCAAAGAGGAAGAAAAAAGTAAATATTAGGGCAGAAATAACTGAAATAGAGACCAGAAAAGCAATAAAAAAGATCAAGGAATGAATACCTGATTTTTTTGAAAAAAAATTAAAAAGTTTTAGAAAGACTAAAAGAAGACTCAAAATTAGAAGTGAAAGAGGAGAAGTTACAACTACCCCTACAGACATACAAAGGATCAGAAGACACTAAAATGAATAATTATACACCAAATTAGATAACCTAGAAGAAATGGGTAATTTTCTGAAAAGCAGACCACCTACCAAGATAAAACCAGGAAGAAATATAAAGTCTGAAGATCAATTACTAGTAAGTAATTATTAATCATAAACCTCACAACAAGGAAAAGTTCAGGACTAGATGACTTTACTAGCAAATTCTAACATTTACAGAAGACAATGTTAATTCTTCTGAAACTCTTTCAGAGTAATTGAAAGAGGACAGAACACTTCCAAACTCATTTTACAAACCAGCATTACCTTGATACCAAGACCAGATAAGGATATAAGAAAAGAAGATTATAGGCCAATATCCCTGATAAACATAGATGCAAATACTCTCAACAAAATACCAGAAAAACAAATTTAAGAACTGATGCACCATAATCAGGTGAGATTTATTCCTAGGATGTGAGGATGGTTCGACATCTGCAAAAAATCAACTTGATCCTTACATTAACAAAACAAAGGATAAAAGTATATCATCTCAATAGATGCAAAACAAGCATTAAACAAAATTCAACATTCTTTTGTGATAAAAATACTCAAAGTATTATGTATAGAGAGACCATAAATCACTATAATAAACTTCATATATAACAAACTTACAGCTAACATTATACTCAGAGAAACTGAAAGCATTACCTATAAAGATTAGGAACAACAGAGGGTACCCACTTTCACTACTCTAATTCATCACAGATAGAGGAATCAGGTAAGACAGGAATAAAGGGATCCAAATTAGAAAAGTAGTAAAGTTGTCATTGTTTTCATATGATATGATCTTATGTAATGAACATTCTAAAGACTTAACTAAAAAAAAATCTGGATCTAATCAATGAATTCGTAAAGTTGAAGGATTTAAAAATCAATATGTAGGTATCAGTTGCATTTCTATGCACTAAAAATTAAACATCTGAAAAAGAGTATATCATTCACAATTGCATCAAAAATGATAAAATGCCTATGAATAAATTTAACAAAGGAAATTAAGGGTCTGTGCAATGAGAACTGCAAAACACCGTTCAAAGAAATTGAAGATGACCAACAATGGAAGGGCATCCCATAGTTATGGACTGGAAGGGTTAATACTTGTAAATGTCCATGTTACTCAAATAATATCTACAGATTTAACAAAATCCATATCAAAATTCCAATGTTATTTTTCACAGAAGTAGAACAAACAATTCTAAGTTTTTTATGGAACCCTAATGTCCATGAATTGCCAAAGCAATCATGAGAAAGAGGAACAAAACTGGATATCATACTTCCTGGATTCAAAATATACTACAAAGCTATAGCAATGAAAAGAGTATGGCACTGACATAAAAACAGACACTTAGATCAGCAGAACAGAATAGAGAGCCCAGAATAAAACCCTCACATATATACTATCAACTAATATTTGATAAGGGAGCCAAAAACATCCAAAAGGAAAAAGATAGTCTGTTCAATAAACAATGTTGGGAAAATTGGATAACCACACATAGAAAAATGAAATTTGACTCTATCTTACAGCATTCACAAAATTTAACTTAAAATGAATCATAGACTTAAATTTAAGACTCAATACCATAAAACTCCTAGAAGAATAAAAAAGAGAAGCAGCTCAACACTGGCCTTGGCAATGATTTTCTGGTTATGATACCAAAAGCAGTAACAACAAAAGAAAAAATAAAATGGGAATACTCAAACATAAAAGCTTCTGCACTGCAAAAGATACAATTAAAATGAATGGCAACCTACAGAATGGGAGAAGATACTTGCAAACAATGTATCAGAAAACAAAATCCATATCCAAAATTTATAAAAATCATACAACTCATTAACAACAAAACCATTAAAAATTTGGCAAAGGAACTAAATAGGCATTTTTTCCCAGGAAGGCATATAGATAGCCAACAGGTACACAAAAAGGTAATGAACATCATTAATCAGCAGGGAAGTAAAAATCAAAGCCACAAAGAGATATCACTTGACACCAGTAATAGTAGTTATCATGAAGAACATAATAGATAACAAGGGTTGCCAAGGATGTGGAAAAAAAGGAAATTTTTGTTGGTGGGACTGTAAACTGCTTCATCCACTGTGGAGAACATTATTGAAGTTCTTCAAAAAAACTTAAAACAGAAGTACTCTAAGATCTAAAAATCCCCCTTCTGGATATATAAAGAAAACAAAAACAGGTTATTGAAGACACATTCATCTTCTGTTTATTGCAGCATTATTCACAGTAGCCAAGGTAAGGAAACAATCTGTGTTTATCAATAGATGAATGGATAAAGGTGTGTGGGGTGTGTGTGTGTGTGTGTGTGTGTGTGTGTGTGTGTAAATACACGATGAAAGACTATTCAGCCATATGGAAAAAGGAAATTCTGCTATTTGTGACAATATGGATGGACTTTGATGACACTGGCCTGAGATAAGTCAGACAAATAAACAGTGCATAATAACTATTATCTATGGAATATAAAAGGAGAAACTTGAAAAAAACAGAATGAAATGGTAGTTACCATGACCTGGGTAGGTAAGGGAATGGGAGAGATGTTTAAGAGTACATAGAAGCATACATATCTGGTAGCAACTATCAGATAAAGTCCCAGAGATCAAACACATGGTACAGCTATTCCAGTCAACAAAAATGTATTATAAACACTAAACTTGCTGGGAGGCTAGATCTCAAATGTCCCCATCATTAGAAGAAACAATAATTATGTTACATGATAGAGGTGTTAGCTACTGTTAAAATGGCAGTCATATTGCAACATAAATGTACCAAATCAATATATCTTACATTTGTACAGTGTAATATGTCAATTATATCTCAAAAATAAATTGCTTAATTTAAAAACATTACTAGGGAGAGGAGTAAAGGGAATTTAGTCAACTGAACCAAACAATAGAAGACATTATACTTGCCAAAACCAAAAACCAAATGGTATGTTTGACATTAAATACTTTTACATATATGTAAAATTTTATTCATCTTTTAATTGTATATGTAATTTTCCAGTGGTTACTTTGAAATTTTAAATAACATAAAAATCACTTAATTAAGACATTGTGCAAGTAGTTGACATTACTATGATTAATGATTTCTATAATATTTTACTTCAATAATTTAATAACAATATTATCTATAAAACAGACTATTCTTTTTTTTATTTTTTTTTTATTTTTCGGTCACAGTTGTGGCATGTGGAAGGGATCAGATCCAAACTGGAGCTACAACTTATGCCACTGCTGCAGCAACACCATATCCTTAACCCACTGCTGGCCAGGGACCAAACCATCAAACCAGCACCTTCACAGAGATAAGCTGGGTTATTAACCCATTGCACCACAGTAGGAAATCCCACACTATTCCACTGAATATGCACAGTTTAGAGTAAAATTTGTTCTCTAGTGAATGGTATTTTGTGAAAGAAATCTATTAAATACTAAGAATAGTGTTTTGAATTGTCATATAACTCACTATGAAAATCATTCCTTTCTTGCTTGGCAGTGAGGATTATTATCCCAAGTGTATAAACTGGTTTTGTTTTAAATTGCTTCTTTAACATCTATGAAGAGTCAAAATCACTCAGGAATAGTTACTTTCAGAAATAAAATTAACTTTATAAAATTTTCAACTATTTCTTTTCCCCAAGTCTAGAGTATAATATCTCTGTCAAAAAATAACTGATTGAGATTATATTACTCTGCATATGAAATATGTTCATAACAATGAATATTTTCTAAAAATTGAAATAGTATAGTTATTATGTGTGCTTTGGAGGAAGAGTATGAGGATAAAGAATAAAGCTCCAATGTAATCCTTTAAGCCCTGAAAGTGATATTTTTGAAATATATCAGAAAAGAGTAATTGTCTTTATTAAACACATCATTTGCACAGTGGTAGTCAAGATTATTACAATGATACAATATTTGAGTCTTCCTTTAAAAAATGTACTCATCAACAAAAAAAGAGACTGTGTTCTCATATTCCATATGAAGAATATGCCACATGAGAATCCATTAGTGGAAATATTAATATTTCTATTTTCAGTTATTTCTACTTACTTAAAAATTACATTAGAAAAAGAATTGCCTTAACTAACATGTCTGTAATCAACTGACCATATAAACATCTGTGACACACTCTTTTACCGCTAGGGGCTTGATATATACTACCATCTTTAATAATACTCATTACAAAATGGGATTAGGGGGATATTTCAGGGGACTATATAAAGTTCTTTATTACTTTCAAAGTTATTTCATGAGGAATACTAAACAGACAGTTTCAACCTGGGCATGATACTTATTTCAGTTTAATTATTTGATATTTGGTACCGATTTTTTTTTTTTTTTTGGCCACATCTGTGACATGTGGAAGTTCTTGGGCCAGGGACAGAACCCATGCCACAACACCAGCCTGAGCCACTGCAGTGATGAGGTTAGATCCTTAACTCACAGTGTCACAAGGGAAATCCTGTCGCTTATTTATTATAGACAATACACTTACCCCATTTTTAGTGGTAATACTACAAAGCAAAAAATCTAATTTCACTCAAATGTGCATTAAACATATTAACAAATTAAAATTGAAAATATTTGACATTATTATTTAAAAGTATTTTAAAATTATTTTTTGAGTTCTTTCACCTCAGAACACACAAATACATAGCATTTATCATCTGTTGAGCCATTATGATGTGAATGATCCCTACACTAAATTACCCATCTGAAGAATTTAATGCCCATGTTCACTCCTTTATGATCACACTTGGAAATGTTTTTAACTTTCTGACTTCAATCTACATACTTTCTAGTGAAGACTATATATTTAATATTAAATTCTAGCATAGTTTGACCTTTTATTTTAACATTCAGTCATTGGCTATTGAAAAATCTTACTTGATGATTGTTTTACTGAGGACATGCCTCATGGATTTCCAGATAGCTTTTAATGTAGCGTTATTCTCCATTTAATCATTTCAAATCTATTAAACATATCAGCATAGTTCCTTAGATTATCATTAAAAGACTTTAAAATAGCTCATTACTGCAATATCTTCACATTGCTCTATCTAGATAAACATTAAGCAACCATTACGTTAAGCTTTGCCCAATAGATGAATATAGAATATGCTTCAAAGGCATAATTTATCTGCTCACCAGAGTTCACAGAAATCCTTGCTTTAACTTTGATATTTCCTCTATATACCCTGTACTGCTTCCTGAACCATTTCTCTTTTTATCAGTAAGATTTATTATTAATGATAAAAATAATGGATATAAAAGAATTACGACCTTTATTTTGAAAGTATTTTTAAATGAGCACAGATAAACAAGGTTCCAAAAGACCTTCTCACTTAGTAAACTTTTAGTATTACTTTATTTTTATCTAAAGTAAATGATATTTTTCTACTTTAAAAATATTCAGTTGTGTTCACAAGGTATTCTAATCACCAGGCTATTTCAATCTCAGTGTAAGGACAGGTAGTTATTTTCAGGATAATTCACAATATATTGCTTCTCCCTACCCTGAGATCCCGACACTTTGTACATATGGCCTGCCAAAGACAGCCTTATTTTTTCTCTCAGCTTTGGTAAAATTTACATAGTGTTCTTCCTGACTATAAGTCCCTGACCTCCCTTTTCTTAAAGCATTTGTTTTAGAAAGATTGTAAACTATTTCTTTCTGTTTCTTTGAGATGTAAGTCTTCTGCCAGTCTTGGGCAGTTTTTACAACCCAAGGGATATCTTTTTCAGGGATCTGGAGACCATCCCTTGGACATGTAATTTCTTAGAGACTGGCAGATAAGGACACTAAATTCAAAAAGTGACAATTAGCAAACACAAATGGCCTAAATGACCAACCTGCACCAAAGACTTGCCAGTATTTTTTCACTAGCTCACCACAGCTCTTAAAATTCCCTCCTTTTGTTTCACCAGAGCCATGTCCACTCTCTCTTCCTCACTGTAATAGTTTTGAATAAAGCCTTCCTTGTCTGTTTAACTATGTCCATTACAATATTTCTTTGATAGAACCATTCAAGATTAATATCTATTCCTGAAAAAATAAGTATACAAGCCAAAATTTGAGACCACTTGGTATGTGATACCACATGCAAGAAATTACTTATGTGAATCAACTTAATCATAAGAAACTCAGGCATTTGTCTCCTTACCATAAGAAACTGTGAAATAAAAATTCATATTTTATGGCAAGACAAGAAAAATTTAAACAGAAAAATATTTTTCTCTGCCCTTTGGCCTCCCCTCTCCCCTCTATTGTTTATCTGTATTATGCATGAACCAAACCTCCCCATCAGCAGAAATACCTACTCAACCATAAAGAGCAACATTCTCTAAGCACCAAGAAAACAACTCCTTAAAAGAAAACATCGTTCTTGGTCATGTAAGGGGTCACTGTGAGCCACCACTTTGTACTTGCAGATCTAGGTCGTGCAAATTATCTACATCATTTAATGTACAGCCCTCCATCTCAAAAACCTATGTAAATATGCGACCTCTAATGACCACAACAGTTCTCAGCTTTCTGAGAGGCTGTTCCTGGATTATAATCTCCAATTTGGCTTGAAGAAAGTTTTCCATTTCATTTTTAGATTGAATGATTTTTTCATCAACAGAACAAATGCAATTCTTTCCAATATAGAAAAGTAATAGTAAAAAGACAACAGTTCTTAGCAAATGCTCTATTCTTGTCTAATTCCACTACTGAGTTTTCCCCTTAAGAAGTACAAAAAAAATAATAAACTGATACTTTAAAAATACTCGTATTTTCACATAAATGCTATTTCCTATTCAGGGTTACAACGCTTCAAATGAGATAATAAAACGGAATTCACAGTATACCATGTGACATGGTGAGTGATTGGTGAGTAGTACACTGATGCAGAGAGCAATAAGGCCTTTTTTTATGCCAATGGGAGGAAAAGGAGCTCTCTCATTTAACTACAGTTTTATTGGTCTGCAGAGAGGGATTCAACTCCTTATGCTTTCTGATCATTTTCTGGGTTTACTTGATCTTTTATCAACTCACTTCTCCAGAATCAGCTGTCAGGCTTGGGCCCTAGCTATTAACTCCTTTATTTTTCTCCCGACACACTTTATTATTTCATCATAGAAAATGAAATCCTATTTTTATTTCACAACATACCTTGAGTCAAGATAATTTAAAGATATCTTTTTACTTAAAGACAGAAAAGTCTCATCTAATATTCCAGCGGGCAAGATGAAAGACCCATGCTAATTTTCTCCCATGCACGGAATCAACAAAAAAGTAAGCAACACAAAGTTAAGGTTTCCATATTAACCATATTTAAAATGACCCACATCCATATCATGCAACACATGCATTGTGTGCTAACAATTTTCTGCTGAACAGAAGATGTAATATTTTATAATAATTATTAAGTCCCTTTGGTATTATGTATTGTCTTATTTTGCTTTCCCCTATTAAATAAGGATGAAATGTACATCCCTCAAATACTCATAAAGTTAAATGAGGAAGTGTTAAGTAAACTGGACATTTAGAATTTTTTAAATCATTGTTTTTCCACAATGTTCACAACATTGTCTCTCATCTAACACCACATTTGCTTAAAACTTTCTTACATAAAAGCTTATGATATAAATTTCACTTACATACCTTGGAAGATTCTTGAGGTCAGGATTTATTTTATTTTTGTTTCAATTACCCATGGGCCTAAAATAAAAATTGAAAGGAAATATGAGGTCTACAATTCAGTAAAGAATCCACTAAGAATGGAAGTTTTCTGAAAAGTTACCTCTTTATAAATATTTTGTTTTTATTTGCCTCTTCCATTTATGCACACTTTACCTCAGTAAAATGTGAAAACTTTCTGAAGATAATTACTCTTTTTTTTTTTTTTTTTCGATCTTTCTGCCTTTTCCAGGGCTGCACCCACAGCACATGGAAGCTCCCAGGCTAGGGGTCTAAACTGAGTTGTAGTTGTGGGCCTACACCACAGCCATAACAATGTGGGATTTGAGCCCCGTCTGTGATCTACACCATAGCCCACGGCAACGCCGGATCCTTAACCCACTGAGTGAGGCCAGGGATGAAACTCGCAACCTCATGGTTCCTAGTCGGATTCGTTAACCACTGATCGATGACGGGAACTCCCCTGAATGTAATTACTCTTTATTTAATTATTGTAACATTTATATAAAATATTATGAACACTGAGTTCAAAGCAAATAAAATTTGATACACACAAACCAAAGGAAGCAAAAGAAACCTTGCAGATAGACAAACAGAAGGACTAAACAACAAAGTGCACACCGCCAGCTTGGGTGGGGAAGCTGCACTGCATTTGCCCCAATTAAGCCAGGGAAAATTAAAAGCAGCTGGAGGCTTATCAAGTTGTCCTCACTCCCAGGCTCCAGTTAGATAGCAGAGACAAATATTTCTCTAAAAAAAAGATGAAACAAATTATTCCAACCCAAGTTTTCTACAAATTATAGTCTATGAAATAGAAGCCTTCAAGAGAATTACTAAACTTGTATTGGACTTGAAATAAATCAGAATATATTAGAGATTAAAAATATGAAAATAGGGACACGTAAAGTGAAGGACATGATAAGAAGTTCTAACAAATGTCAAAATAGAGTCATAGAAAACACACATAGAAAATAGAGTTAAAACTATTTGAGAGTAGGCAGATAAACATTTTAAAAAAGTGAATGAATCAAGTGAACTAGAGAGAGAGAAGGCACAAATGAAACACAGGAAAATTGTAGCAAAAAATACATAATGGAAAACAAAGTGAAAATCTTAAAATTGGCTGGAGCAAAAACACTTTTGATCTGAACAGTCAGTAGACTAGATACTGCCAAAGAAAAGAAGAAAATTCAAAGGGGAAAAAAAAATATATTCAAAGAACAGAGAGAAATTTTTGTCAAGTTAAAGTTTTGTACCAAGCAAAAATATTTGTACTGGTTTTCTGTTGCTGTACCAAATAACCACAAACTTAGTGGCTTAAACTATAAAAATTAATTACCATAAAGGTCTATAATTCATATATGAAACATCGGATTCATTAAGCTAAAATTCAAATGTCAACAAGGGTGCACTTCTTTCCATAAATTCTTGGAGGGATGCTGTTACATTACCTTTTCCAAATTCTAGAGGTCACTTGTATTCTTCAGTTCACAGCCCTTTTCCTTTATCTTCAAAGCCAGCAACACAGTATCTCTCTGACCTGCCTCCATCTTTAAAGCTCTTTCTCTGATCCTTCTCTTCTTCCTCCTTGTTCCCTTACAAAGACTCTCGTGATTACATTGGATCCATCTGGAAACTGCAGCCTACTCTTCCCACATTAAGGTCAGCTGTTTAGCAACTGTCATTTCACCTTCAGGATGAATTCCCCTTTGCCATACAATCTAATATATGCTCCAGCAAAAGGGCGCTATCGTGCCTACTAACTTTCAGGAGAAGGGACAAGACATTATCATATAATAAAAAAAAAAATTACCACTCTCAACATGCATACAACAAATAATTAATTATTTCAGGAATAAAAACATATAATCCCATAAGATGAATTTTTGATGTAAAGAACACTGAAGGAAGTTTCTGAAACAAAATTTTTAGGAAAAAAATGTAAACACTTCGCCTAAAATAATGATGGCATTCATGTTTATTTTGGGGAAATTAAAAATAGGCAGAGGTAAAATAATAGACAATAGCAATATTGTATGGTACTTGATTCATGTATTTACTTTTCTAATATTTCGGTGACACTGGAGTTAAAATAACTTTATACTTAATAAGTCATTTATGCAAATTAAAGGTAAAGCATATCCACTAAATAATAATAACATTAAATACAGCTCTCAAACTAGTGTAGCAAAGACAAAGAGAAAACAAATTATAATCAATTTGCAACACTAACATAGGTAGGTAAAGAAAAGAAAAAAGCCAAAAACCCTAATAAATTGTAGAGAAATAGGATGTAAGTCCAAAGGTGTTTAGAAAAAACACATATCAATAATAAACATAAACTGAAGTGTTCCATTTAAAAGATAGTTAATGTTCATTTTGGATGTTAAAAAATTCTTGTATAACACATGTCTGCATTTTAAAAAGCACATCAAAACTTAGGTCACAGAATATATAAACAATTTTTTGTGCAGGTCAAGCAGTGGTTTAAAAACTAACAAAAAAAAATTTATCATCGATTTTTTTCCTTTTTTTTTTTCTTTTTAGGGTAGAACCTGTAGCAAATGGAAGTTCCCAGGCTAGGCGTAGAATTGGAGCTGTAGCTGCCAGCCTACGCCACAGCCACAACAATGCTGGATCCAAGTCTTGTTTGTGACCTACACCACAGCTCACAGCAATGCTGAATCCTTAACCACTGAGGGAGGCCAGGGATTGAACCCACATCCTCATGGATACTAATCAGGTTAGTAGCCAATGAGCCACAATGGGAACTCCCTATATCATGGATGTTAACGAGACTTATTGTAGTGATCATTTTACAAATATTGAACTGTTATTTTATATAACTGAAACTAATATAATGTTATATATCTGTTACATGTCAATTGAACAATCGTGACTTTATCCTAAAAACTGGAAAATGTATGAAAAAATTGTTATGGTTTGAATCATGCTACCTCAGAATTTAGAAGACCCACACCCTGCCACCACAGGATGTGACCTTGTTTGGAAATAGGCTCATCTCAGATATAATTAATTAAAATGAGGTAATATTGTAGTAGGGTGAGCTTCAATTAAAAATTACGGGGAGTTCCCTTCATGGCTCAGTGGTTAACGAATCCGACTAAGAACCATGAGGTTGTGGGTTCGATCCCTGGCCTTGCTCAGTGGGTTAAGGATCCGGTGTTGCCGTCAGCTGTGGTGAAGGTTGCAGACGCGGCTCGGATCCTGCGTTGCTGTGGCTGTGGTGAAGGCCGGTGGCTACAGCTCCTGTTAGACCCCTAGCCTGGGAACCTCCATATGCCGCGGGTGCGGCTCTACATAAAGGCAAAAAGACAAAAAAAAAAAACAACAACTTTACGGGAAAGTCAGAGAATGCCATGTGAACATGAAGGCAGAAATCTACAAGCCAAGCAATTCCAGATTGTCTGTACACCACTGGAAGCTAGGAGAAAACCATGGAACAGATTCTCCTGCACAGACCTCAGAAGGAAACACTCTGCCAACACCATGATAGATTTCTAGCCTCCAGAAATGAGAGGCAATCACATTTCTATTGTTTAATATATTCAGCTATGGTATTTTATTACAGAGCCCTAAAAAACTAATTCAAGAACCAAATTCTAAAACTTTATAATTACAAACTTATTCAAGAAATAATATAAATTTGGGGAGTTCCCTTTGTGGTGCAGTGGAAACGAATCTTACTAGGAACCATAAGGTTGTGGGTTCAATCCCTGGCCTTGCTCAGTGGGTTAAGGATACAGCGTTGCCTTGAGCTGTGGTGTAGGTCACAGATGCAGCTTAGATTCTGTGTTGCTATGGCTGTGGTACAGACCGGCAACTGTAGCTCTGATTAGACCCCTAGCCTGGGAACCTCCATATGCCGTAGGTGCGGCCTTAAAAAAAGCAAAAAAAAAGAAATAATATAAATTTGGTAACTTTCTGTAGTAAATAAAGAAATTTAATCTTCTATTAACAATTTTCCTTATAACAAACAGTAGGTCAAGATGATTTTACCGTTCAATCACATTCCCAAGGAATAAAGCTTTTCCAAAGTTATACAAGTTCACACTGACATGACAAAATAGAAAGAATCCCCAACATAATGAGGCTTACTGTGGGTTGAGCATTGCTGTGAACGTGGAAATAAAGTATTATCAAAACAAAATTTCTTCCTCATAAACACATTATCAGTGAAAAAATAAACAGGCCAGTGGAATGGAAGAGAGAATCCAGAAAGAAACCCACACAAATATAGTTAACTGGTATTTGGAAAAGTCCTAAAATCAATTAAATGGCAAAAGTGTTGTATTTTTAAAAACAGTGCTTAAAAAATGGAACTACACATATGCCTTAGACCTTATCCCTTACACAAAAATTAACTCACGAGGAAAATAATTCTTAATGTAAAATGTAAAGTTATAAAATTTAGTAGAAATTCAGTGTGACTTTGGGATAGATGATGAGTTTTTAGATAAAACACCCAAGGCTTGGTCCATAAGAACAACTGATGAGTTGACCTTCACTAAAATTAAATGCTTGTGTTTTGTTAAAGGGATTGCTGAGGGAATACAAAGACAAGCCAGAGACTAGAAAAAATATTTCAAACATATATGGTAAAGGACTTGTTTCCGAAATATATAAAGTGGTCTTCAAACTTAAGAACAAGAAAATAGCTCAGTTTTAAAAACTGGCAAAAATCTAAACAGGCAAATCACTATGGAATATGTAGAGATGGCACTAAGCATATAAAAAGCTATTCACTATCACCTGCCATCAAGAAAGTGAAAATGAAATGCTATTTCCCAACTATTAGGTTGGCTAAAATCCAAAACCCGATAGTACCAATTGTTTAAAAGTATGAGAGCAATAGAAATTCTCATTCATTGTGTATAGGAATATAAAAATTGTATATCTAATTTGGACATAGTTTGGTATTTTTAAACAAAACCATATAGTTTTATGATTCATCAATCACTTGCCTGCGTATTTACCCAAATAAGTTGAAATCCTATATTTTTTTTCCCATGCAAGAATATGCATGTGAATGTTTATAGCATGCTCTCATCACCAAAACTTGGAAGCAACCAAACTGTCTTTATTAGGTGAATGGATAAACAAACTATAATATATCCATGCACTGAAATTCTATTCTCTCATAACATGAATGAATCATCAAACAATTCAAAAACATTGATGAATCTTAAATTGATATTACTAGGTGAAGGACATTACTAAGAAATGCTACAGACTGTGTGAGATCATTTATATAATATTCTAGTAAAGGCAAGCTTATAAAGATGATTAACAGACCAATGGTTGTTGGAAGTGTGGGGCTTATGGTAAATTGAATGTTTGTGTCACACAGCAGATTTCAGGGAGGTTAAACTACTTATATGATACTGCAAAATGTAGTTATATATACTCATATAAAACTGCATGTAAATATATTTTTTCTTTATCCATCAGTGAACATTTAAGTCATTTCCATGTCTTTGCTATTGCAAATGATGTCTCAATAAACATGGGAGTGCAGCTGTTTTTTGAATTGGTAATTTCCTCTCCTTTGAATAAATACCCAGAATTAAAAATATGGGGTCATATGGTAGTTTTATTTTTAAACTTTGAAGAACTTTCATAGGCTTTTGCATAGTGGCTGTGCCAATTTACATTTCTACCAATAGTATACAAAGTATCTCTTCACCTTCTCGACAACACTTGTTTAAAAATAACAAGCATTATTTCTTAATAGCACTTTTTTACGAGTAGCATTTCATTCTTTTTGAGAATAAAATTTCATTCTTTTTGAGAACAGCATTACATTGTGGTCTTGACTTGTATTTCCATGATGATTAGAGGTGTTGAGCTTTTATCATGTACTTTTTGGCCTTTTCTGTATATTTTCTTAGGAAAAAATGTTTATTGAGTACCTCTTATCACTTCAAAGTCAGAGTTTTTTGCTATTGAATTGTATGAGTTCTTTATATCTTTTGGATAATAACTCATCGTCAGATAAAGCATTTGCAAATTTTTCACGTTCAGTATATCACTTTTTCATTTTGTAGATGGTTTCCTTTGCTGTGAAGAAACTTTGTAGTTTGATGGAGTTCCATTTATTTATTTTCACTTCTGTTTGCAACTCATCACCATGACAAATGTCAAGGGGCTTACTAACTATGTTTTCCTCAAGGGCCTTTATGGTTTCAGAACTTATATTCAAGTCTATAATCCATTTTGAGTTGATTTGTATATGGTTAAGAAAGTGGTCCAATTTCATTCTTTTGCGTGTGGCTGTACAGCTTTTACAACACAATTTATTGACGAGATTGTCTTTTGATTGACCACATGATTTCTATCCTTCAATTTGTTTATGTGGTATATTGCATGAGTTGATTTGTCACTGTGGAACCGTCCTTGTATCCCTCAAATAAATCCCACTTGATTATGATGTATGATCCTTTTGATGAATTGTTGAATTCATTTTGCTAAAATTTTGTTGAGGGTTTCTGCATCTACGCCAGGATATTGCCATGGAATTTCCTTTCCTTGTGATGTCCTTGTTTGGTTTTAGTATCTGGGTAATGCTAGTTTCATTAAAAGAATTTGGAAATATTCCATCCTCTTAAAATTTTGGAAATATTTGAGAAGGATAAGTATTAATTCCCCCTTAAATGTTTGGTAGAATTTACCACTGAAGCCGTCTGGTCCTAAATATGTCCTTGTTTGGAGGTTTCTGATTACCAATTTAATTTAATTATTAATAATTTTTCTGCTTGGATTTTCTATTTCTTTATATTCTGGCCTTGGTAAATCATATTTTTCTAGAAATGTATCCATTTCTTCTAGCTTAATTCAAGTTTTGGGCAGTTGTTCACAGTAGTCTCTTATACTTTGTTTTTGTGGTATCAGTTGTAATGTCTTTTTAATTTTTAATTTTATTTATCTCAGGCATCTCTTTTTTTCTTGGAAAATCTAGCTTAAGATTTATTTTGTTTATATGTAAATCTTTAATTTCTCTTTGTGATATTTGCACCTCTCATTGTGAAGTTTACCCCTATATTTTATTAACTGTATCCTTAATCATTTCATGCTTTTGGGTGTCATAGTAAATTGAAGGTTTTTATTTTTGTTTTTTAACGGCCATAGCCACAGCAAATGGAAATTCCCAGGCCAGGGACTGAATCCAAACTACAGCTGAAACTATGCCACAGCTGCAGTGACACAGCATCCTTAACCCACTGTGCCAGGCCAGGGATCAAACCCACATCTCTGCAGCAACCCTGGAGGCTCTAGAGATAACACTGGATCTTTAATCTGTTGTGCCTCAGTGGGAGTTCCAAGGGTTTTATTTTTTAAATTTTAATTCCCTATCATTTGTTTACAGTATGGTAATAAAATTTGACCCTGTACTATATAATCTTATTAAATTCCATTATTTAATTTGAGATTTTCCGCATACATAATCATATGATCTTCTTAGACTTTTTTAAAAAATTTCCATTCTACATAAAACTATTACACTTTTATGCATTATTACTACACTGGCTAGAATCTCAATCAAATGAGGTAAAGCAATGATGAGAGTAGACAATTTTATCTTTTCTGATTTTAGAGAAAACATTCATACTGTTACCAGTATATTATCTTTAGTGTTTTGTACATCTACCAGCTTGAGGCTTCATTTTATTTATAGTTTCAGCATAGGTATTATATCATGCCATTGTTCATAAAACTATTGTGACAATCCTATTTCTTTCTTACATTTTTTTAATATGTTGAATTGCATTGATTGCTTTTCATATGTTAAGCCAAACTGCTTTCCTGACATAACTCCAATTGGCCATGTCATATTGAGTTTCTAATATATTGTTGGATTTGATTTACATCATGCCATTATAAATCCTATTTGACATCTCACAAATAGGATTTATATTTAAATGTTAACTCCTCTAGTAAGACTTTCTCTTAACAACTCATACCGTCCTTTGAAAATAGTTATAAAATTTGGTAAATTACTTACTTATATAACAATTTTATTAATATCTAAATTGACATTATGTTTTAAGCTTCATGAAATCAGAATTTTAACTGTCACCTAACCAATCTACTCCATAGAGTTAATAAGAAATATGTCAAGTAAAAGAATAAATTCATGAAGTTTGATAAAAGAATAAATTCGTGAAGTTTGAAACACTGAAATACCTGAGATGATAGTATACATTTATCATAAAGGAATGTCATTTTGCATGTTATTAAACATAGTAATGGGTATGCTTGGGTAATGCCTACATTACATATCTTATTCTCTATTACTCTGTGTGGAATATTTAGATTATCGGGAGAATTAAAAATATTATCGTTGACATATAGAGCTTATTATGTTAAAAAATGAAATGAATAGGAGTTCTCTTGTGCCACAGTGGTTTAAGGATCTGGAGTTGCCACTGAAGCAGCTTAGGTCACTACTGTGGCATAGGTTTAATCTGTGGCCCAGAAACTTCCACATGCTTCGTGTGTAGCCAAAGAAAACAAAGTGCATATATTATAAAATCAAATGCTAGATTCAAGATTTTCTTTTCTACAGTGAGAACAAGTAACATTCAATCTGCCTTTCATATTCCTATAGATTGCTTTAAAACTTAAAATTATAGTCATATTTTTAGAGATAAGATTTTAAAAGTACATAACTAAATTCTGAATCATTATTGTATGACAGAAGAACATCCAATGATATACCATAATAGAATGTAAAATAAACAAGTCAATTGAACAATAAAAAATGTCTCTAAATAGACAACATTAAAATACTTGCTTTGGTAAATCTATATAATTTATATACATTAATAATTATATGTTATAAAATATATATTATAATATACACAAATGATACAGAAAATTCTTTTTCTTCCTTTTTAGGACCACATCTGTGGCATATGGATGTTCCCAGGCTAGGGGTTGAATCAAAGCTATGGGTTGTGGCCTATGCCACAGCCACAGCAATACCCAATCCAAGCAGCATATGCGACCAGTGCCACAGCTCACAGCAATGCTGGATCCTTAACCCAGTGAGCAAGGCCGGGGATTGAACACACAGCCTCATGGATGCTGGGCATGTTCTTAACCGCCTGAGCCCCAATGTAATCTCCCAGACAATTCTTTATTTTTTTTGTCTTTTTGCCTTATCTTGGGCCGCACCCGCTGCATATGGAGGTTCCCAGGCTAGGCGTCTAACAGGAGTTGTAGCTGCCAGCCTTCACCACAGCCACAGCAACATGGGATCCGAGCCGCGTCTGCAACCTACACCAGAGCTCACGGCAACGCCGGATCCTTAACCCACTGAGCAAGGCCAGGGATCGAACCCACAGCCTCATGGTTCCTAGTCGGATTCTTTAACCACTAAGCCACAACGTGAACTCCTAGACAATTCATTTTAAAGGGATAAGATTTATGTTAATCTTTGTGTTTTCTATGAATCTTCAAGTTAATATTTCAGTAGTAGTGTTTTTAGAATGTAATCAATATATTTTTTAAAGATTTTCTCTAGTCTAGATAAGTGTAAAGTAAGTCAATAAATAAAGATTATTTTTTTCACATTGTTAAGATGATCAGTCAGTCGTGTTAACAAGGAATGATTAGAGTTCCATCTATTATTTTTTTTAAATCACAGTCAATAAAGCTAATCTTGGTATAGTCTATGGTGATTCTAAATTAATCAAGTTCATTTGCAGAAGCAAAAATAACTTCATAGATGAATAAACTGAGTATTTCCAGTCTAAGACTACTTATCAGTAAAAAACAAACAGGAAACACCTGTATATCTGAAAGAAGCTTTGATACCTATGATGCTTGGAGTTAGATTCTATAAGATCTAACAACAGTGGCTCCAGAAAACATTTATGAAACTTTTATGACATGTTTTCATACTTTCAGTTAAAGTTTAACTTTGAATGTACACAGACATCAACCATTTACCCTATTGGAGAGACCCCTTAAAATATTTCTTTTTTTCTCCACGAAAATATAACTTTTGTTTATCTGTCCCCAGACCTACCACAAAGGAAAACAGTATGTTGAGTCTGTGCTTTGTACAAACATTTTTCTAAGGGAAAATCCTTCTCCTCAGAATAGGGGGAAGGAAATTTTTCTTGAACTAGTTTATACTAAACTTTTCAATATAAAATAATTTCTAGAATTTTAATTACAATATGCTGATTGCATGCTTTAAATTTTAATCTTCCTTATTGAAATAAAAAAGCACATCTCTAAACATCAACTAGTAGAAACATGATAAAATATGCAAATTCCCTAAAGAATGTCTTTAACATAACCATGATTTAATATCAAAACAAATTACTTTGTGAATATTCCAGAGCCTTAGGCTTCACTAATAAAAATCCTTTTGACTTCACAGAAATATCAAAATATTTTTGCAAATGTTTCTAGCATTATAAAAATAAACAACAGAATGAGATTTAATTTAGAACTTGAGCATAGGCTATTCATTGTAAAATGACTAAAAGAATAATTTTTTTTTTGCTTTTTAGGGCTGTGCCTGCGGCATATGGAGTTTCCCAGGCTAGGGGTTGAATCAGAGCTTCGGCTGCTGGCCTACACCACAGTCATAGCAACATGGGATCTGAGACGTGTCTGCAACCTACACCACAGCTCGTGTCAATGCCAGATCTTTAACCCACTGAGCGAGTCCATCTTTTGAACCCATGGCCTCATGGATACTAGTCGAGTTTGTTAACCATTGAGCCACAATGAGAACTCCAAGAAAAGGCTAATTTAAATGAATATTAGCCAAATACTTGTGTGCCTAGGTTCAAGTAAATGCAAAAAAAAAAAATGTAATATTTAAATGGAATTATATTACTATTTCAAATTTATCTCTTACATAACAAAATTTCTTAACAAGTTAATTGGCATATATACTCTTCAGTGCAATCTTTATTATAAGAGAAAATAAATCAAATATATGATTAATTAAATTCATACTCCATTACTTTAATACAGCAAAATATTAAGATGCTTCACCCACCCCTTGAAATCTATTCCCAACCACTATAAACTTTTAAAAATCATTCATACATACTCCATGTGGAGGCTCTCATAGTAAACAAAATAATTGCCACAGTTTTCAGAATATTGTTTTCAACCTTTCCTTTGATTTTCTATCATATTTTCCTTTGGTCTCACAAAATACATATTTACTAATGGACTTCCATATTATAACTATTTTAGATAATTTTACTAAAATATTTTTATTGTATTTCAAAGTTTTCTTTTTCAAAACTAAAACCTTAGCAAATACAACTTGTGACTCTATAATAAATTTTTAAAATCGCTTATAAAATCTTTTACGAGGATTAGTGAATTTTTAAAAGAATGGCTCTCTTTGCTCTTACAATTTTAAAAATTGCCCTTAATTTTATTAGAGTATCACTGCTTTGTTATATATATATATTTCTTCCAATTCATATGCATTCTGAGATTCATAAATGTTATGTTGTTCTTTGATATTTCCATTGATACTATTTTAAAAATATTTTTGTATAATTGTTTTTCCATTTTGTCTTTGAAGTTGTCCTTCACTCAGTGTTTTAAATGTAAACCATATCGTATTGCTTATGTTAATCTCATATTCCTATAGCAGCAGATAGCTTTATCCTTTGATTTTATTTTGTTTTTAAATGACATTGTAACTTTCAGTTTACAATAATTTCTTCTTCAAAATGATTACACATACTATCCATATGTATGTTTTTGTATATGTCTGCTTATGTATGTAACTGCTGTTTTCTCCCATGGGAATACAAGCTTTATGAAGATAATGCACATCTTTGTTTAATTTATCAGTATATTCATGACACCTGAGGTAGTGTCAGACATTATGTATATTTAATAATGAATGATTATGGTTTTATGAAACTTTTCCCACAATAGATGAACCCGTTAATCACGTTTCAAAACTTGGAGTCATCCCACACATTTTGTAAAAGCCCATCTCATTAAAATATTTTAGCATTTTAAAGAATACACAGCTTTCTGTGGTATTTTATGTCACGGTTTGTCACATTTTCTTCTTTGAAAGTTTTATTTCAGAAAGATCAATATAATGCTTTGTGACATAGAGTTTACTGATGCTGTTACTCTTGCCAGCTTCCCACCAATGGCGTTTTTTGATATTGTTAAAGCATTTAATCCAGTTTCTTACTCTAATATGTCTGCTATGTTGGACTCCAAGTCTTAAAATAAATAGTTCTTTCTAAAGAAAATATGGACCCAACATTCACTGGTTAGCTGACTCTGCCTCTATCATGTAGTAGCAACCCTATCTTCACACAATCACTACGATTAAGTATTCCTGACAGCATAGTAATGTGTCTTTATCTACTCTCACAAGTAGTAGGGCCTTACAGAGGGATCCCTCTGAAAGCATATTTCGGTGTGAATCCTTTGCCCTGGTATATATAGTGAGAAAAAAACTGCTTATATCCAATCAAATTAGAAAGCTGTCCTCCATTTTTTGTAATTATTTGTAGTTTATTTCATGGAATTTCCCATTTGAAATCATTAACATTCCTGACATATATCACTTTTTAAAAAAAAAAAATCACATATCGCCATCTCTTTCAAAGAGTAACACCCAAAATAGCAGCCATGATCTGTTTCTGTTTTTTTTGTTTCTTTTTTCCTTTGGTCATTTGAGGGCCACACCCAGGTCATGTGGAATTTCCCAGGCTAGGGGTCCAATCGGAGGTACAGCTGCTGGCCTACACCACAGTCACAGCAACGCAGGATCTGAGCTGCGTCTGCAACCTACACCAGAGCTCACAGCAATGCAGGATCCTTAACCCACTGAGGGAGCCCAGGGATCGAACCCACAACCTCATGGTTCCTAGCTGAATTCCTTAACCACTGGGCCATGACGGGAATTCCTGTTTCTGTATATTTTAGATAGGATCATTTGTTCCATATATTAGATTCCACAAATAAATGATATTATATGATATTTGTCTTTTTCTTTCTGGCTTATTTCACCTAGTATGAGAATCTCTAGTTCCATCCATGTTGCAGCAAAAGACATTAGTTTCTCTTTTTTATGGCTGAGTAATATTCTGTTGTATATATGTACCATATCTTCTTAATCCATTCATCTGCTGGTGGACATTTGGCTGTTTCCATGTCTTGGCTATTGTGAATAGGGCTGCAATGAACACAGAAGCTCATGTATCTTTTTCAATGAAAGTTTTGTCCAGATATATGCCCAGGAGTGAGATTGCATAAGGTAGCTCTACATTTAGTTTTCTGAGGTACCTCCATACTGTTTCCACAGTGGTTGTACCAATTTACATTCCCACCAGTGGTAATGGAGGGTACCTTTATTTCCACACCATCTCCAGCATTTGCTATTTGTTGACATGTTAATCATGGCTGTTCTGAATGGTGTAAGGTGGTACCTCATTGCAGTTTTGATTTTCATTTCTCTAATAATTCATGATGTTGAGAATTTTTCATATGCTGGTTGGTCATCCATATGTCTTCTTTGGAGAAATGTGGTGTGTCTTTTCATTTTTTAATGGTTTCCTTTGCTATGCAAAAGCTTTTAAGTTTGGTCCCATGAGTTTACTTTTGTTTTTATTGTCCTCATTCTAGAAGGTGGATCAAACAAATGTTGCTGTGATTTAGGTTAAAGAGCATTCTGCCAATGTTTTCCTCTAGGAGCTTGATAGTATCTGGCCGTATATTTAGGTCTTTAATCCACTTTGAGTTTATTTTTGTGTATAGTGTTCTAATTTCATTATTTTACATGTAGCCATCCAATTTTCCCAGGACAACTTACT
>PVHT020000256.1:2253104-2280033 GCA_004024745.2 Catagonus wagneri | reverse complement strand
GAGATCTGATTTATCATTTTTAATATTATCGCTTTCTTAATTCAGTTTCAGAAACTGTTACCTAATCTGAAACCGTGGATATATTCTATTTTTCTTATAGAAGCTGAAAATTTTAAACTGTAGACTTAGGTTTACAAGCTTGCTCCAATCAATATTTTTGTACGATGCAAGAGATGATTCCTTTATTTTTCCTCTACAGATATCTGATTGTTCCAGCACAATTAAAAAAGTATTTAATTTCTTCACTGAATTATTTGTCACCCTTCTCAAAGTTAATTACCCATATATTTGCAAGTTTATTTCCGAACTCTATTCTCCTGCATTAACAATTTTTAGTTATCTTGAAAACATAGCACATCACTTTTGTAGAAAATCTTTATAAGCAATAGTATAAATCCTCCAGTCTTGTGTTTTTACACAAAACTGCTACTTTCAGAAATTCTAGAACTTTTGCATTTTTAGTATAAATGTAAATTACTTATCCCCTTAAGAAAAATTTTCAATGATCGAAAACATTGATCATATAGAAAAAAACGGACTTCTAAATATTTTGAGTGTCTAATTCATGAACATGGCATAATTTCCTATTTATTCAGGTTTCTGTAATTACCTCTCAGCAATGCTTTGTAGTTTTAACAGTCTTGAAAATATTTTGTGAAATACACTCTTTAATATCTTATGCTTTGTGATACTATTATAAAGGAATTTAGATTTTTTTGTTTTAAACTGTTTAAAGCAGGTGTATATAAATAAAATACATTTTGCATTTTGACCTTTTATCTGCAACATTTCTAAATTTACTAACTAGTTCCAATATTTCTCTTGTAATTCCTTAGGCATGTTTATGTAGGCAGTCATTTCATTTGTAAAAAGAGTTTACTTCTTTTCAACATATGTATCTTTATTTTCTTTCTTTTAATGCAATGGATAATTTCTCTAGTACAGTGTTAAAAATAAATGTTGAGTCAACATGCTTGATTTGATTACCATATTCACCATATGTGATAATGGCTCTAGAGTTTTATTACACGCACTTTATTGGATTGAAGAGGTTCATTCTCTTCCTAACTTGCTCAGGATTTTTACCAAGAATGGGTGATAAATTTTGTCAAATTAATCTTCTATTAATATAATCATACTATTTATTTATTTTATATAATTAATAAGGCAAAAGATTTTAAGTAACTTTTAAATGTTAATCCAAATTTATGTTCCTGGGAAAAACAGCCTTTAGCCACGATATATTAGCCTATGTACATATTGCTTAATTTGACTTGCTTATACTTCATTAAGCATTTAGGTTGTGTTTATTAAGGTAACTGATTTATAAATAACACACAATACTTTTATCCAGTGTTTTTTCCATGTTAATTCTGACCTCACAAAAATAGAGTACATACTTTCCCTCATTTCCTAGGATATTTTCTGTATTATTTATTTTAGTAATTTACGAGGCAAACTACTTGGGCCTGTAGATTTTTGTGCTGATGTTTTTGATAATGAACTAAGTTTACTTTAGCAAATAAGGGTTTTTTAAATGTTCTATCTTATATTAACATTCCCTAAGTGGTGAAATTTGGTTGCTATAAAGTGGTCCATATATTCTTCTCTCTGTTTTTCTCTCTTAGAATTGTTAGTAGTCTGTTACTTTTATTCATCTTTTCAAGGAACCAATTTTATCGCTAATTTTCTTTATCATTTGTTTATTATCCATTTTATATCGATTTTTTGCTCAATTTTCATTATTATACTCATTATCACATTATTATTACTTGCTGAAACCATGAATAGGAGTGCTGCAATGTTTCTATTTGTGGTTATTTCCAAAACAGTTTTCCATTATTAGACTCAGATTTTTCAGATCATTTTGTTAGAGCATAAAGGCTTTTGCAAAGTTTTTTTTTTCCCTTTCATTGTCATTTCAGGGATTCAGGCTGCTACAGAGCTTTCTCTGCTATATACGAAAGATAATAAGGATGTCAAGGGACCTTATTGCCATGTCTTTCTTAGAGTCCTGAGACACATAGGCTGTCCACCCTCTTCTTTCCAACATCCAGAGTCTTCCTTTGCTTGTTATTATGTGTAGATATTTGTGGTCATATGAGGGGGATCTGGGAGGAATGGGGCAAATTCATTTGGTAAAACCTCAAGTCCCCTAGCTTCTTTATATTTCCCCATTCATTCCAATGTTCTGTCATGAAAATTTTCAAACACAAAGCACATAAAAGAAATTAGGTTTTCCCCCTGTGGTGCAGTGGGTTAAGGATACAACATTGTCTCTGAGCTAGCATGGGTTCGAGCCCCACCCTGGCACAGTGGGTTAAAGATCAGAATTGCCACAGCTGTGGCACAGCTGTGGTGTAGGTCACAGCTGCAGCTCAGATTCAGTTCCCGGCCTGGGAACTTCCATATGCCTTGTGTGTGGCTGAAAAAGAAAAAAAAAAGGAATTTAGACAGAAAATGTTTTACTAGTATTTACTGTATTTTTTTTATCATATTTTTATAGACCTTACTATCCATTTACCATTTCCTGTTTCTTTTTGATATCTAAAATTCCAAACAATACAAATATTTTAGCATGGTTATTATTATGTATAATTCAATATTATTGCATGGAATTTTAGGTAAAATTTATATACAATGTCATGCACTGATCTTAAGGATACATACTCAGTTTTGACAGTAACATACGTATTCAGTGACTTTAACCCTTGACACAGTAAAACAATATTACTATCATCTCTTGTCTTTTTCTAGTCAATCACCACACTCATTCTCCTAGAAGCAATCACTGTTCTGAGTTTTTCTACCATAAACGAATTTTGCTTAATTTTAAAATACACAAGAGGGGAATCACATATTCAGCTTGTTTATATAAGACTCCTTTGACTTAACACAAAGTTTTGAGATTAATTTATCTGGTTTCATATATCAGCAGTTTGTTTCTTTCTGTTTTCATTTAACTGTATAATTACATCATGTGTTTTGTTTATCAATCCAACGTGATGGACAATTAGCTGATCTCCAGTTTTGGGATATTATGTGTTATGCTAACATTTGTGTTTTTATTTTTGTTTCTGTTTTTGTGTGCAAATGTTTTATTTATTTATCTTTATAAAAGCCTAGAAGAGAAATGCTGGCTCAGAGTTTTGTTGTATATTTCATTTTATGTATATAAAAAAAAAAAAAAACTACCAGGACTTTTTCCAAAGTTACTGAAACATTTTGCATCCTCAGCAAAAAAAATTGAACACTTCATTATTCCCTATACTTGCCAGCATTTTATCTTTTCATCTTTTCAGTCTTTTAAATTTTAGCCATTAGAGTGTATTTGGTGATATCTGTGTTTCTATTGATGATGTCCTAAAATTAATAAAGTTAGGAAAATTTCATACTTATTGCACATCAGCTCATGCTTTGTAAATATTAACATTTTTTCATGTTTATTAAAAATTATATTTATATTACTAATTTATAGGAGATTTTTAATATGGTTTGTGCATATTTACTTTCAACTTGTAGCATGCCTATTTATTTTTTGATGGTATATTTTTATTAACATAAATTTTTTATTCTTTTTGCCTTATCTAGGGCCGCACTCAGGGCATATGGAGGTTCCCAGGCTAGGGTTCTAACAAGAGTTGTAGCTGCCGGCCTTTGCCACAGCCACAGCAACACAAGATCCAAGCCGCGTCTGTGACCTACACCACAGCTCACGGCAACGCAGGATACTTAAACCACTTAGCAAGGTCAGGGATCGAACCCACAACCTCATGGTTCCTAGTCAGATTCATTAGCCACTGAGCCACAATGGGAACTCCTAACATAAATTTTAAATTATGAACTATACTTATTATTTTTTGTAAATGTATGCACATTGCTTTTTTATTTATCTGAGAAAACCGTTTTTTTGCCCTAAAGTCACAAATATATTAATCCATGTTTTTCTCTAAAAACTTTAGGTATTTGCTAACAAAGTAACAAATACTTTCAAGAATATATGATCGGGAGTACTAAAACGGACAAAAAAAAAAAAAGGAAGCATCCATATAGTCAACCAATGCATCTATATGCATCAACCAATTAACTATAAAATTCTATCATGTACCAAGCAGTATTTTTTAGCTATACAAATTTTTAGATAAAAGCTGACTTAGGGAATTCCAGTCATGGCTCAGCAGAAACAAATCTGACTAGGAACCATGAGGTTGCGGGTTTGAGACCTGGCCTTGCTCGGTGGGTTAAGGATCTGGCATTACCATGAACTGTGGTGTAGGTTGCAGACGAGGCTAGAATCCCGTGTTGCTGTGGCTGTGGTGAAGGCCGGCAGCTACAGCTCCTGTTAGACCCCTAGACTGGGAACCTCCACATGCCACGGGTGTGGCCCTGAAATGACAAAAGACAAAAAAAGAAAAAAAAGTTGACTTGGAAATGTACTTTCTGGCACCTAAAGCTAAAACTTGGCAGTATTTTTTTTTCAAAGAAAGCATAAATATAAGGAAATAAAGTTAGAAACAGTAGTTTGTTGTTTAACAAATAGTCTCTAGATTTATCTTTTCTTTTTTATTCAGTAGATGATATCCTCTGAACCCTACTAAGTTTTCAGTGAAGACTACAAATTACTGATATATTAATTTAACTTTATCCAAATACAACTTATAATAGTTTTAACATAAAAATTACGAGAATGTTTTATTCAAATCCATTTTTAAAATACATATTACCATGTATTCCTAGAAAATACTGAAATACTAGAATAAAATATTATGGACATAGAAATAATGGAAATCACATCATTAATTTGTGAATAGTTTACATATAAAGCATGTATTTATAAATTATATAAGCTATGTAAACAGTGATTATTTTCTACCTAACAAGTTTTGCTGAGTTGTACTGAAATATTCCCTGAAATTTCTGTCATTCTTGAAGATGTTGTAAACCAGAAGAAAAATTTGCCATACGAAATAGCTTTCCTCAAACATCTGCTGCCAAGAAAGTTTGTTTGGAGCTTGTGATGATGGATGAATTTTTGACAGGTAATTGCAATTCAGATCAGATGCCGACAGATTTAGTACCTAAAAGCTTCTAGTTTATTAAAATCACCATTGATTTATTTAGCACTCCTTCTTCCCTCCAAACTGTCTTGCATTTTAATACTCTTTGGGAATTAATAATTTAGCTATGATACCTATAATTTATATAGTTGATTAAAATACAGTAGATTTTCTTGATTTTGCAAACAAAATCTTAAGTAGGGAAGTACTTGAAAATTAAGCAATGTTCCCATATTGTTATAAAACAAAAAAATCATGGCATTTTTTTACAACTGTGCCCATCAATAATCTGTCATTAAACATTGCCATTTGTTAGGAAGTCTTTCATCTAATAATTCATTAAGATTTTCTGAACATTAATACAAAGATTAGCTTCCATCCTCTTTTTCTGAGGTGGTTTTCTGGAAAAACAGCTCTGAAGTTGAGCAGTGTAGGTATAGGTCACAGAGGTGGCTCAGATCCTGTGTTGCTGTGGCTGTGGTTTAGGCCAGCAGCTATAGCTCCAATTCGACCCCTGGCCTGGGAACCTCCATATGCTGCAGGTGCAGCCCTAAAAAGCAAAAAAAAAAAAAAAAAAGATTGTACTAAACCTAGAGCAATCTTGGGTCACATGACTAAATTCTAACTAATGAGACATCAGCAGGAATACCATGTGATGCTTTTAGGTAGATTCCTAAATCTGAACTGGCTTGAATGTAGACACAATGGCTAGATCTTCAGTAACCATCTTAGACCATGAGTCTAAGGTACCATGAATACCTAGTAAAGCACATGTTAATTTAAATAAGGCAATATGTTAAAAGAAGTCTGGGGTCTTAACACTTTAAAATGCCACTTTGGTCCTATATTAGTTACATTAAGACTTTTTTATAAGAGATATATACATATACACACGTCTATCTTGTTTCATTTTCTATGTTTGTTTGTGCATGTGTGGGGTTGTATGTGTGTCCAATCATCAGTCTAATTAATTATGTTGTTCAAATCATCTCTATCCATTGTCAATTTTTACTTTTTGTTTCCTTTCCAGCTCTATCAAACTTCAACTTCACATTTTAAAAAATAAAATTTTGCTATCTATGTCAGGCACTTAGACTTTTTTCTAATTTTTTTTAAATAAATGGGATGCTCAATATTTAGTGTTTCTCTTCTTATAGTTTCAGGAGCAAATACAATACACTTTGCTTCACTGCAACATCTGAAAATTTTGACTTTTCATTCACTTCTAAACTCTCTCATCACATCAATATATATTTCATTTTATACTCCTCTGTTTTAATCCCATTAACTTATCATCCTTTCATTTGCTCATTTTTCTTTACTTTATAGCTTTATGCTACTTTCTATGCATGCCTTGTTTATAATACACTTTAAAAGGTTGTGGTAAGATCACATAATATGAGAACTACTGTCTTAAAAATTTAAGTGTACAGCATGTCCCAAGAAGTGGAAGCAAAAACTGTCAATTCATTAAAGCAAGATTGAAAGTCTTTAACTTCAAGGGGTAATATCCATTTATATATGTCAGTCTCCCAAAGTTTTCTTCTGCCCTCAGATGGAGGTCTTTTTCAGAAGTATATTTATTTTCTAAGCTCTAAGAAGTCTGCTTATTTTTTCCTTATTTTATAAGCCTTATTCATTTTTAAATGTATCTTCTTATGATGTGGATCTGTGTAGACTATCACTAATCTATGTTGTTTGAGAACTTCCATTGGTTTAGTATCTGTGTAAACATGAAAGAGTATCCCATTTTCAGATGAGCTCATCCGTGGGAGGACAGGTTTATAGCCAACGCTCGCAACATGAATACCAGACTTGAAAGCCTTTAGATCTTACTCTAATGAATTTACAAATTTTGCTCCCACTTCTTGGCATGCTGACATTCTGAGTCAGTGCAATTATGAAAAATTCCCAATTGTTAATGTATCCAGGAATTGTTAATGTATTTCATGTATAGTGTTTATTTTTCTAAAAAATAATGACATTATTGAAGCCTTTGTGGACCCCCCTCCAATTTTACTCTTTAGTCCCAATACCACTTTAGAATTAACAGCCATACTTAAATATAGCTTGTCATGCCTATGTCATTTTCTATTTTAATATGTATGAATGTATCCATTGACTACATGGTTTTTGGTTTTGCATGTTTTTAAACTTTATGTACATGTTTCATACTATAGCTATCTTTCTACCACATGATTTTTTTTTTTTTTTTTGCTCTGCATGAACTTTTTGATATGAGTCCAAATTAATACATGGAGCAGAGTTTCATTTCTTTAAAATATAATCTAATGTACTAAGTACATCCTTCATACTCTTAATGAATATTTTGGACAGTTTTTAAAGGAATGGGCTCTAGAGGCATAATGACTGAGTTTATACCCTGGATCTACTGTTTATTTGCTGAGTAAATTAAAGCAAGCTAATTGTTACTACTGGGCCTCAGTTCCCTTTTCTGAAAACTGCAACACAATCTGAAACTACTCACTACACAGGGTTTTGATGATGACTAACTTAATTAACAAATACAAAGCTCCATTAAGTGCATGGCACAAAGTAAGCACTAAAACATATATGGGTTAGTTCTAAAAATTTTGTTATCATAAAAATTCTACCATGCATATTCTTATACATACATCTTTATGAAGTTTTAAGGGTTATATACATGGTATTTCTTAATTTAAACAAAAGCATTAATCATTTATGCACTCCTCTGGTAATAGGTATATGGTTGGTTTGCAGGTTTTAATTGTTATAAACAATGAGACTAGAAATATGTACAAGTCTCTTATAGATACGAGTAAGAAACTGTAGGTAGGAAATGCTCTTAGGGTTTGTGCAACTATGACTTGTTAATATTACACAGCTGCTGTCTACAGTGGATGTATGAGAATGATGGTTTTTGCATATGACTGTCTAGGCTTGATTTGGCTCACACTTAAATTTTTGACAATGTAATGGTTATTAAATGACATGGCATGCATATTTGAATATGTTTCAAATGATTAATAGAATAAAGAACTTCTTTATTTATATTTTTGTTTTTCCTGTCTGCTAAGTGTTTCTTGACATGTTAGGGCTATTCATTATTTGTTACAATTCTTATTGGTTTGTGGAGTTGTGTATATATTTGTGAAAATTTCAAAAATACTTTCTCCCTATCTGGAGCTATATTTCATCTGTCATTTTCATTTCTGATGTACACAGATTTATGTTTCTAGAGTTTTAAAGTTACATATTTTTTCTACGTAGGTTGGCTATTGAAATGTTGCTTAGGAATTCACTTGATGTCCCCAAATTAATAATACAATTTTCTACATGTTTTCTTCTACATCATTTTTTTCACATATAGATGTTAATTAACTAGATCTATGTGTCTGTATATATCTGTGTGTGCTATGAATTATAGTTGGTGTTATTTTTCCTTTTGAGTAAAAAATTATCTCACAGTTGGTTATATAATTATTTATCTTTCCCACTTTACATATATTGAGACTTGAATGTTCTTACAGGCATAAAAGTTTACACATATAATATCTTTTTGCTTGACTATTCTTGTATTTCATGGTGATCCATTTATCTTCTATAATACAATAATATAATTATGTTATATATTTTGTTTCACATTAATATAGTTATGCTGCCTCTTTCAAAGTGTTACTTTGCAGGTATATTTTCCCACTCTACTATGGATGATTTGTTATAATGGGATTCCCTTTGTCTTTTCATTTGGTTATATTGATGAACATTTGTTACTTTTCTTGCCTGTTTTTCCATTAGATTGGTGATTATTGGTTGTCAGCTTGAATTTGTATTAAGAGTATACCTTTTCTCTTTATGTGGGTAAAATTTCTTTTTTTTTGTCTTTTTGCCTTTTCTAGGGCCACACTTGCAGCATATGGAGGTTCCCAGGCTAGGGGGTCTAATCGGAGCTGTAGCCACCAGCCTACGCTACAGCCACAGCAACACGGGATCCGAGCCTCATCTGCAACCTACACCACAGTTCATGGTAATGTCGGATCCTTAACCCACTGAGCAAGGCCAGGGATGGAACCCGCAACCTCATGGTTCCTAGTCGGATTCGTTAACCACTTGGCCAGGATGGGAACTCCGGGTACAATTTCTAATATAGGATATTGCCTCTAGTGATTGTAGGTGAGGGAGCATAGAATGCTTCTGGGGAGGGTGTAACTTCAGTTTATAATCAAAAAAATGATTATGTACATCTGATTGGGAATGGAAAAATACTATTTAATAGGGACTCTGCACTTCCTCAACCCCAGGGTCCACCCTGCTTTATGCTAGAATGAAACACAGCAGCTGTCTTCACTTGGCAGCAGATGGGTAGAAACATGGGACTGTCAGATTCTGATTATTCTATATAAAAATCTCCCAATATTAGTCATCTCAGTCAGGTGTTTATAGTATGCATTAATATTACTGAAATATGTAATTATTTTATATATTATATTGCCTCTAAGCCCTGTAATGGAATAAGCTTCCTTAAGAGAAGGGTCTTGTCTACCTTGTTCAGAATTCTATCTTTGTTACTGTGCATGTTTAAGAAGTCATCTCAGAACAGATTCTCCAGAAACACATCTTAAGAATGAATGTATATACAAGTGATAAATCAGAAAGGTAGTGAGGAAAGAAAAAAGAAAAGAGGGAAAAGCCCAGCATGGGAATGATTTGAATTCAAAATTCTATGGGATATAGCTTAAGCCTGATTTTGCAAAATAAATTTTCTGTTTAAGTTAACTCCAAAGTTTTTACTCACTCAAGGAAATGGGCTTTCACACTGCCACAGTGGTCAACCATCTGTTAAGAGTCAAATGTAAATTCTGGGGGATATAAATTCCCAGACATTTTCAGTTATCTGCACATGGGAACACAGTAGCTCTAGAAGCCTGAGAGCAGTCAGGAAATGGGATCACAGGTAGTGACAATTTTAAACAGAACAAGAGTTTAAGAGTTTGGAAGGTACCTGGACGAAGTACTTCAAATATACACTAAATCCTTCCCCTGTACTGGTCAGCTTCCCTTATAATCTCCATTCTTTATTTTCTTTAGGATATTGCATGATTGTAATTTCAGGGAAATAAAAAGGAGAGGTTATCTGGTTGCACTAAAGTTCTGCTGTAGGTAGTAGTCCCAGGCTATATTCATTTTTCCTCCTTCTACCATTCTTTTTAGAATTCTCTCACCCTCAGCTGGCATTTCTTCCTATTTAAGTAGCTTATCTGGTTGCATGATGCCCTGGTTTCCATCCTTCAGGACACACAGCTATAATTTCTCATTTAGAAATAAATAGGTGATGAAATTATCATGATTGACTCTAATGTATCGGTCAATTTGTCCCTTTCATCTTCATGATGAACAGGGTCAATAATCCTATCAGTAACCCTTCTTTCCCTACTGGTATTTGGTATGAGGATAACGAAATAGCCAAATAAATCTAATTCTATGTCTTGATGGAATGTTTCCCATATTGGGATGAAGATCTCTAGACTGATAGAATTTAAGGATGCAAAATCAGGAAGTACAAAAGTGAGAGTGATAGTGGGTCGCCACTGCTACATCTACCCACCCATGGATTCTGAATCCATGTGTTCTACCTCTTAAGGACTTAGCATTATTTGTGTAAAATATACACTGGATCCTACAGGACAGTGCCCCAAACTCGGAGTTTCTCCCCATATTAAAACTTGACTGAGCTATCAAGGAGCTAGTCCACAGCTCCATATAATCAGCAAATTGTAGACAGTGTAATATGTGAAAGGATCAGTACTTCCCATTGTCATGTGTTCATTTTCATATCTCCTTCCCCATACAATGAATCACTTGGTCAGAGGCCTGTGGGATCTCATGTCAGTAAATCAGACACTTGGTGAGCATTAAGAATGTGGTGTTATCGAGTTCCCATTGTGGTTCAGTTGAAACCATTCTGACTAGCATCCACGAAGACTCAGGTTCAATCTCTGGCCTCATGCAATGGGTTAAGGATCTGGCGTTGTGGTGAGCTGCAGTGTAGGTTGCAGACACAGCTCAGATCCCACATTGCTGTCCGTGGCTGTGGCATAGGCCAGCAGCTGCAGCTCCAATTCGACCCCTGGCCTGGGAACCTCCTTATGCTGTGGGTATGGACCTTAAAAAAAAAAAAAAGACTGTGGTATTAGTAAAGACACTGAGTGAGAGAAATAAAATCCACACTGGGAAAATTTTCTAGTCCCAGCAGACTAATTTAAAATATTATTTAATTATATGGAGTTTGATGTAACCAATTTGCCACTAATGTTCTAGTTGATATTCTTGAGGGATTAAATTGTACTATGGCTTGATATTGATCTCTGTTGCTAATATATCAGACACTCAGGAGTAGCAGTAACTAAATAAGTCTTGATGAGAGTTGTTTATGGTGTTGGGCCTATGCATAGTTTTCATTTTATGCTATTATGATAGATCTCCCACCATGCACGGAGATCCATGGATTCATTGTGTAAAAAACTAGGGTGAAGAAAAACAGAAGCTGTTTGACAACCACTGCACCATTCAACCTGTTTACCTGGTTTAGTACATCTTCTGCAGGGGATATTTTCTAGTGGTCATTAATAAGATATTCAATGGTCCTCATATCATACTTTATGACCACACTCAAAGTTTTCTCTAACACTTCTTCTCCATGTTCTCCCTACCACCTCATCAAAATCTGCCGATCTTTCTCCTTCCAGGCTCCTGATTGAATAACCACACCATTCATCACAGTATAGGAGTCCTAACCTCAAGCAGTTCTTTCTCCAGTGCAGTGGATCACCATTGTTGCACACCGAACATATTTTTTAGAGCCATTTGTGTGTGAGCTTATAGTGAAATAGAGGCTGACAATCAGCAGGTACAAAGACATTGAACTAATATATGCATAAACTAGATGGTTTATGTTACTCTTCTAACAACAGATCAGAGTACAGGTGTGATTTTTATGCAAAGACAATCTTATCCACCCCAGGTATCTCTAGCAGCATGAGATAATGCAAAATCGTATCAGTATGCACCAGGATCTGCCACAAAGCCATCTATTTATCTTATGCCCACTCAGAAATGTCATTCTTTCATTTGATCTGTTAAGTCCATCAGAACAGTAAAATTTATCTTGCATCCATGAGCCAAAGAGACCTGCCAGTTACTGTTCTTTCTTAAAGGTAGAAGAGGTATAATAACTTGTCCTTATAAAGGGTATCAAGTGGGTTAGTCCTGGTCTTCTGTGACGTAGAAACCAAAATGATATGAGAAGAGCAAGAGATATACTGGGAAACAACGCCAATTACAAAAATATAGGAAAAGGGAAACTAGATGAGACTATGAGAGCTGTCAGATTGAAGTGAAGATTTGACTAACTGGATGTATAATATCATAATATCATAAAATTACAGTATTATCAACTGGTATTGGTTTGAAAGTTATAACAACAGGCTCAATACATTTGGTCCAATCTTCATCAGGGATTAGGAGGAAGGAACTATATCAGACAGAAATAACAGAAACCTTCTCTCATTAAAAAGAAACTTAAAAAATAAGTACCATCTAATGGAAAAAAAATAATGTTAAGAAAGTTAACAGGAGTTCCCGTCGGGGCTCAGTGATTAACGAATCCGACTAGGAACCATGAGGTTGTGGGTTTGATCCCTGGCCTCGCTTAGTAGGTTAAGGATCCGGCATTGCCATGAGCTATGGTGTAGGTTGCAAACACGGCTCAGATCCCATGTTGCTGTGGTTGTGGCATAAGCCGGCGGCTACAGCTCCTGTTAGACCCCTAGCCTGGGAACCTCCATATGCCTCAAGTGCAGCCCTAGAAAAGGCAAAAAAGACAAAAAAAAAATAATTTATCACTACATAACTTCAAACTAGATTAACAAATTATAAATTAATCATATCTAAAAACAATTAAGAGAAACTCATTTAAGATGTCAAAAAATATAAATGAGATAATGACTACAGTAGAGAAAGTGTTCAAGAAATAAAAACAGATAAAAGTAACAAAAGAACAGATGTCTATAAAAAAGATCTCACTGGAAAAACTGGAAGATATAGTTATACATCTATATAACTATGTTTATAACTATATTTATATCTGTCTATATTTACATATTTTCCAAAATAAAAATATACTATCTCATTACAAAGGCAGTAGAGTGGATGAAACACAATCACAACTAAAAGAAACACAAACTTGAAGAAATGTATATATTTCAAAGGACGTATAGACAAAAATATAAAAGGTCAGTTAAGAAACAGGGAAGATAGTTTAATATCATCTCTTACAGTTATCTTCATTATTGCAAATGAAAAGAAAGACAAACACACAAAGTGAAGAGACCGTAAACACTTTACCCCCTGGTCTTGAGCTAGTAAATGATCAAGTCAGACTTAGTCTCAGGCCATGTTTTAACTATGACCTCCATAATACCTAATGTTGCTTACTATACTAAAACCCTCAAAATAAAACGTTGACTGCAACTTTTAGTAAAAAGGAAAATAAACTTTGAGAAGACACCTGAGATACAAGAAACAACAGGACATTCAAATTGTGAAAATTGACCTTTTTTAATATTAATTAATTATAAAAGCAACTATAAAATTGTTAGAATATTCAGATATAAATATTTGGTTTAAACTTTTAGAATAATACAAAAATAGAAATGTAATCAATGATCCCTAAATAGCAAAATAATAATAATAATGATGAAATGGTGAAAAACTTTGTTTCAAAAGCAATTAGGAAGTGAGAAAATACAAAAAGAGACATTTTAAATGATTTTAGAGAAAAAATTCAAATAGGTTGGTAGAAGTAAGTAAATATCCGTATTTTTATTTTTAAGTTTCTTGTTTAGTTACTTCAAGTTTCTATAATGGAGTTAAATATGCTTTATTTACTTCAACACATCTACATAATTTGTATTAATTTCTAAATAAAAATGAGATTATTGCACTGACACTCTACCTCCTCTAAATTCCAAGTGTTAATTCTCAAATTGCTATTTTTATACTCACAGGATTTGTGATATTTGTATTTTTAGACCACTATTTACTTAATTTTATATGTGAGACTGGATACTTTCACGAAGTGTTTTGTTCTATAAGATTTAGTAGATTTATTTCTTTTTATAAATATTTTCTGGTGCTACATTCCCTGAATTCTCACATCTTTGAAACTATATGGTCTGTGTATATTTTAAAGTCAGTATGATATTGTATAATATTGTATTTAATTTTTATATATTTTAATACATATTTCTCTCTTTTTAACTGCATGAATGATGTAAAAGAAAAAGTATCAATTTGATGTTCCCCACTATTGACTGAGAAAAACTAGATTTATTTATTTGTCTGCCCTCTCCTTACTCCTGGATACATGAGAGTGTAAGAAAATATTGCGTTTAAAAAAAAAGCTGACAAAAGAGTCCATATTGTATAATGCCCTCTATAGAGAATCAACCACAACTAAAGAAATTGATAGTTAGATATCTGGATAGTCAGGCATAGTAACTCCAAGAAGGTAGGAAGGCTTTGAGGAAAAATAGGTTCCATTTCAAAACTCCATGAGGGTTCTAGTAATTGTTTTGATTTGAATGTTGGTTACATAAAGTTCATTTCGACAAAATCTATTGAGCCTTTTGTTATAACTTTCAGTATTTTCAGAACAAATATACCTCAATAAAGAGTTTATGTTATAAAGCCATATGTACATTACTTCTTTCCAAGTAGTATAGGCTAAGCACCCTGCCTGCAGAAGCATTTTCAAAACCCACAAAACTCCCATGTTTTTGCCATTATTATCTTCATCCTGTGCATTAAACACACACAGGCACACACACACACAATACACACACACAGAAACGGACAGTTATTGTGGTAGAGTGGCTTGCCCAAAATAACCAGCCGGGGAGTAGTTCATCAGAAGTTTGAGCCTAGACTGTTTGCCACTGGAGCCTGACTTGGCTCCTGCTGTGCTGTATTTCAGGCCATTACTATGCCAAGAGAGGACAACTTCACTGTCCAGAATGTTACTATGTCCCTCAGCTTCTCCCCATCAGTACGTTCTTTAACTTAACATCATGCTTTCATCTAAAATAAGATCCCTAATGTGTGTGTGTATGTGTGTGGGTATTGGTGTATAATACATACACGTGTATATACATGTATGTATGTATAATATATACGCATTATATATATATACTCTGTAAATATGTGTAATATATACACATTAGGCATCTTATGATAGATGAAGGAAAAATATATTTTTTTATCTAAGGGGAGGGGCCTCTAACTACCTAAGGAGAGTTTTCTCTGCAGTCTTAATAGTCTTATGTTTTTATAGAAGTATGCCTTTTTAAAGTATAATAATTGCATTTTATACAGAATATAAATACAAGCAGTTAAATTATTAGCTTCTGACAAAAACCACTATTAAAGAGAAAAGTGAAAAAGTTCCAGTTTTTAAATATTCAAGTTTTGCAGAGAGAAAGCATGAGCTGTATCAATAAACAGAGTATTTCATGAGGGACAGTTCTTTAATGCAGATGAGACAATCTGTCTTTGCAAGCAATGTTCTCTTTGGGGAAAAAATAGGTTCCATTTCAGCACTCCACAAGTGATAAGTGAAGCATTTCAAAAATAGAAGCTCCTAGATGTGTTGATGAGACAATATGTCATTGCAAAAAGAAAAAAAAATCTGCTTGAAAAGGCTAAATTTCACCCTGTCCCCACATGCCAGTTATTAAATTTCTACAGCTGTGTAGACTTAGCAAACCTTATGGTTCAAGAGATGGAAGAAGAGGTGTTCATTTTCATCCAGTTATTGATATTTAATGAAAAATATGCATTTCTAAAAATATATTGAATTAATATTTCCCTTTTGACATAATATAAATTACTCTTCATAAAGAGGATTTAACCTTAGAATTTATAAAGGAAAAAGACTTAAGTCACCTGTACCCAGGTGTGCAAAACATTGGTTATGTGCAGTCTTCACTTTGGTGAAAGAATAAAAATATTAAACGTCAAATCAAGAAACTTGAACACTGTTATAGCCATTTTCCTGTTTTGACTATGTGGTATATGGAAGAATTCTTAATCGTCTGGTTGTCAGTTTTCCTATTTAGGAAAATTGGAAAGTTAGAGTAAATTCTCCTCAAGGTTTTTCTAGTTCTGAAAATTTCTGATTCTATAATTTGCAAAATTTTCCCACTTTAATATCTTTTCTAAGGAAGTCTTACTGTTAGAGGGTTTTTCCCATGCTGTTCCCATTAAATTAAATGTCTTGCTTATACTCTTGAGCTAGAGACTAACTTTATTTCAAGCATCACATCTGTATTCAAGTATTCCCCCAAATAAACAATGATCAATTTTCTTAATATAGATTTTCATTGCTTTTATGCCCACATATGTAGTGCTTTGAAAAAATAAAATAGGTCCCAAATGAAAATGGTAGGATAAAACCTATGGACCCATGTTAGGCCAATATAAGGAGGGACATGAGGTTTCTAATAAAATGTGATGGAAAATATCTATTTCTATTCTCTTCCTTTAGCATAGGAAACACTGGATCAATCTGGACTGATATCTGAAGAAGAGGAAGGAAAACAACAAATCCTTTGGTAGTGTTTTTGTATTTTTCCTCAGCCAGAGATTTTACTTTATTTTTTACAGATCTGCATGTTATCAAACTCAAAATCTGATCATATATACAATTTTGGTCATAACATTTTCCCTTATACTCTATACCAGTTTGCTTCATATTCATTTATTCATTTATTTTGGTATAGAACCCCAAACTAATCATATATATTACTTTGTAAAAACCTTATACATGACACAGATATTTTTCTCTCTACGAGTGAGTTCTCACAAGAGCACACTCATTTGTATACACTTTTCATGTATCATTTCACGTAAGTTAATCTTAATTGTTGTTTTCCTTCTCTCTCTGCTTTATTTTAATTTTTTTGGATATCATGAATTTCATGAGATTCTGTCTTAATGCCTAGATCAATGTGTCTTTTGAGGGTTTTTTCTTTTTTTTTAGCCAAATGGTCAGACACCTCATGACATGTAATTTTGATAGCTTAGCTTACAGAAATAATTAGAATTGGTGGTCCTGTGGGTAACATTCTTCCCTAATTTCAAGAAATAATGCATATCTCTATTTTTTTCTGTTCTATTGTTTCCTTGCTCTTTAAACACTTAAAAAACATGGGTGATAAACTTCACCTGCTTGTGCTATCATCTTGAATGGACACCTCTGTTTGTACTTCTAAATCTCAAATGTGGAAAGTAGAACATGTCATATCAATGACTATAAATCATGTAAAATGTCAGGTTTGAAATAAATAAATATGTCGCTTTCTTCTTAAGACAATGATTTATTCCTGGTTTTAAAGATGTTATAAAATCAATAGCTTTCTTTTATTTCTACTGTCACCTGGAGGTGATATATTAATGTTGCTGTCATTGTTTTACTTGTCCTGACACCTCACAGCTAATGCAGAAAAACAACCTGTTTCTCATCTAATGCATTACCGCCTGTGTGCAGTCACCCATTAGAGATCAATACACTGATAACAACGTCTCCATTTATTCCTGTTACTTCGGTGCATATAAAAACTATGCTTCACATGAAAACCTACATATAAAAGTTCACCTGAAATTTTGATGAAAATGTGAGAAATTTAATGCACACTTTATGAATTTGGTTAAGACACTTAATATCCTGCATTAATCAGTTTCTTCATACATTTCCTGTATTCTAAGTCCTCTTATATTTTGTTTCCATTCCTATAAAATATAGCTACTATTATACATACTATTATAATTTTAAAATTCAACTAATTAAAATTAGGTGAAATCATTGTCATAATTCACTTTACAGAATAAAGGAACTTTAAAGAATACATAGCAACAGAATTACTAAATCAGTTCTCTTTTACATTAGCTTAATTAGCCCTTCACATACACTAAAAGCTCATGTATTTAGTTTTCTTTTCAATTTTCATTGATGGATCAGACTCTCAAAGAATTTATATTTAGTTTAATATATTTGTTTAAAAAGTAGATAATTTAGATGTGTCATTTTCAAGCATTTAGATTTGTCAATGGCTAATTTGGCCATTATGATAACAAAGTATCAAAACTGAATTTCTGTCTTTTTTTTTTTTTTTTTGTCTTTTTAGGAGGTTCCCAGGCTAGGGGTAGAATTGGAGCTGTACCTTCCAGCCTACACCACAGCCACAGCAACACCAGATCCAGCTGAGTCTGTGACCTACACCACAGATCATGGCAATGCCAGATCCTTAACCCACTGAGCGAAGCCAGTGAACAAACCCATATCCTCATGGCTACCAGTCAGATTCATTTCCTCTGAGCCACAAAGGGAACTCCAAGTTTATTTCTTAAAATATATTTCTTATCCAGAATAGTAAAAAGACAATTTGTGGCAAAAGTAACATGTTTCCAAAAACATAACTCTGCATATTTCTACTAATTGAAAACACAGGTTGGTACATGATGGAAGATAATTCAAGAAAAAGAATGTATATATATACATATATATATGACTGGGTCACGTTGCTGTAGAGAAGAAATTGGCACAATATTGTAAATCAACTATAATTAAAAAAAGAAAAAGAAAATGGAGGTTGTTAGCTTGTGGTTGCCAATAGGTTATTGAAACTTTGAGAAGAGATTTGCTCTTCTGGGTATCTATATGGCATCCTTTCAATCAAATCACAAAAAGCTTTGACTAACAGCCACAAAGTTTTATTCTTTAAATTATCCTTTCCATAATTACTAACTATAATCATCTTTAGAGTTAGAACAATGGCTTCTTTATTTTCAATTTATGCCTGTTAACTACAGTAGAACAGACATTCAGTAAATGGTCGCTGAGTAAATAAATACACATTTACTATGTGTCAGAATTAAGCCAAGAATTTTAAATACATTATGCCATATAATCTCAGAACAGTCCCATGAATAAAATGAGATTACTTATTCTATTGACCTGATGAGACAGAAAAGAATATTTCAAGGTTCATGCAATGTTACAGCCAGTAGTCACACTTTAAATGTTCTGACTCTAGTGTCAATGATCTTCATTCCTGTAAAATAATGCTTAACTCAACTATGTTACCCTACCTTGGTATTTTATTTTACATCACCCTTAACACTATACTTAACACTATATAAATAGTGTTTTAAAATAATAACACATTAAAATATTTCTGAATTTAAAACATGTATACGTTATGTACTACCTAATTTTTGTAGAAATTATTTTTGATTCAGAATAGCATATTTTTGCATGGTAATATTATTTAATACACAAATTTTTAAATACTATCTTATATTTTAGTAATCAACATTTTTTCTAACTAGAAGGAAAATATTGAAATGACATTATAGGTGAACACAGATGTAAAAATTCTTAACAAAACATTATCAAAGCAAATACAGTAACATGTAAAAGGATAAGACATCATGATCACATGTGGTTTATTTCAAGAACAGGAGACTGGTTCAACATTAATGAATAAATAAAAGTAATTTATGAGGTTAACAAATTATATAAGAAAATTAATAAGGTGTATGGAAAGTATTTAGCAAAATTCAACTCTTTTGTGACTAACAACTGTCAAAATACTAGGAATCAAGAAAAAAACTCAATCAAGTTAGAAATTAAAAAATAGAACTTACAATGGACATCACAGAAACACAAAAGATCATAAGAGACTTCTATAACAACTATATGCCAATAAAATGGGCAACCTCGAAGAAATGGACAATTGCTTAGAAAGGTACAATATTCCAAGACTAAACCAGGAAAAAATAGAAAGACGACCAGACCAATCACAAGTACTGAAATTGAAACTGTGATTAAAAAACTTCCAACTAACATAAGTTGAGGAAGACGGCTTCACAAGCAAATTCTATCAACAATTTAAAGACAAATTAACACCCATCCTTCTGAAATTACTTCCATTAGATTATTTTTTTTTATTTTATTTTTGCATTATAGCTGGTTTACAGATTTCAAATTGCAGAGGAAGGAACATTCTCCAGTTCACTCTATGAGCCCACCACACCCTAATACCAAAACTAGACAAAGACACCACAAAAAAAGAAAATTACAGGCTAATATCACTGATTAACATAGATGTGTTTTTTTTAATTGTAAATTCAATAGTTCATTGCTAGTTTACAGCAAAGCAACTCATTTTTACATATTAACATTGTATTCTGCAACCTTGCCAAACAAGTTTTATTAGAATACACGTGACCAGTTTTGACACCATGACAAGTTTTGTCATAAGCTTGTTGAGCAATGACAAGTGTGACTGGAGAACGAGCATACTGGTATCCAAAGAATGAGTCATCCTATCCACTTTATGATTAAAATCTGCCTCTGCTGTAGCTGTTTAGTGGGCAATGACATGGTGCACAAATATCTTCACATTTATTCGCCATTCACAGTGGTCTATCTACACAACTATTTTCCAGAATTCCTTGTCAAAATATTCAGTCAGGTTCCTTCCAAGTCTCTGACTATTATTATTATTAGCTAAAATGCTGGCCACAGCCAGCCAATGAAATGATAATCACACATCTACCATTTCTCCTTTTGAGCAAAGTAAACTGTGTGAATTTCTGTCAATTTTCAGGAGGTCCCTTTACCACTGTCTTTCAAGGATGTCAGAGAAAGTGGCTATAGAGTCAAGGTTGCTCACTTTTGTGTCATGCCTGCACATCACACAGAAACATCTATAAACAAAGCCCAAGTTTTTTCTTCCCTATGCACTGATGGAATGAATTCCTTATGAGGTTAAGGGACAGGTTAGGTAGCATGAACTGAATGTTTGTGCCCCACCAAAATTCATATGTTGAAATCCTAAACCCCGTTGTAATAATATTAGAGGTGGGACTTTTGGGAGGCAAAAAGATTTTGAGGAAGAGACCTCATATAAATGGGATTAGTGCCCAGATGAGAAGAGACAGGACAGCTTGATTTTGCTCTCTGCTCTCTGCCATGTGAGAATACAATGAGAAGATAACTTTCAACAAACCAGGAAGCAGGCTTTCAGTGAAACCGAATTTGCCAACACCTTGACATCTCAGCCTCCACAACTTATATATTTATTGTTTAAGCTACCCAGTCTATGGTAATCTGTTATAGTAATCCAAGCTGATGAACACACTGGAATAGAGAGGCTATGTGGCAGGGATAGAGACCATGGGCATTTGGGTAAATTTTTTATATAACTTACTTGTGTCTTCAGGGTCTGCTTGGGCCCAATCTCAGTTAGATGATTTCCGTTTGCTGTGCATGATCAACTTTATTACTGAGTGGTCATATAACACCTAGTTCATGATGGGCAGATCAAATCTGTGGCAACTGAATGGCCCACTGTTCAAGCATTCAGTCTCTTCTGAGGCCCAGTAACAGGCCAGGAGTTATTTCCCTATAGGAGAATAGTTATATACAGAGGATTGTACAGCTTTGTCCAAAATTTTAAGGACTTTCACTCTGATTCACTTTTAGGGGCTGTCAAAGATTCCAAGTAGAATCGCAGTCTACCACTAACACTTCAAATACCATTGGATCCACTATAGCATATGGCCCAAATGGCAGCACTGGTTGCATAACAGCCTGGACCTTTTGCAGAGCTATCTCTTATCCTGAGCCCCACTCAAAACTAGAAGATTTTTATGTCACTTAGTTAATGGGAAAAACTAATACAGCCAAATAAAGAATACATTATTTCCAAAACTCAAAGAGGAACACTAGAGGTGTAGTATGTTCATTTTTGGTTGTTGGATAGTCATCTAGAAATTTAATTGAGGAAGAATTCTTCTGAATTTTTATCAGATTTATTCCCCGCCCTCTGGGGTGTCTTAATAAGTCTGGACAGTTGCTACTTTCAGCTCGCTAGGTCCAATCAGCATAATATCATTAATATAATAAACTGGTGTGATATCTTGTGAAAGAAAGGTGGTCAAAATCACTATGAATTAAATTATGATATAGGACTGTAGAATTGCTATACCCCTGATATAGGACAGTGAAGGAGAATTATTGACTTTGCCAGTTGAAAGAAAACTGCTTATTGTGGTACTTACTAAATCACTGGAGACCCAGGGGAGTCAGTTGTGTCATTTACTATCACACCCAGCAGGCAGAGACCTAAGAGGTCTGATGGTGCAAATTAAGTCTAATATCTGCTGAAGAATTCCCTCTTGCTTAGGGAGGCATATCTTTGGTTCTATAGGCCTTCAATTGATTGGATGAATCCAACCATGTTATAGAAGATAATTTGCTTACTTAATAGTCTACTGATTTAAATGTTTATTTGATGCAGAAATATTCTTCAAGGAGTTTCTCTGTGGCTTGGTGGGTTAAGGACCTGGAATTGTCACTGCTGCAGCTTGGATCATTACTTTGGCATGGGTTTGATCCCTGGCTCAGGAATTTCCACATGCCCTTGGCATGGTCAAGAAGGAAAAAAAAAATATTCTTTAAGCTGACAGGTAAAATTAACCACCACACTGTTGCATCTTTCTCTTCTTCTTGTCTGTCAGTAACTCAATTACATGTATACCAGATATATGATATTTCTACTCAAACTCACTAATATTTTTATATTCTTTTTTTACTGTGTATTTGATTCTGGATGGTTTATATATTACTATATCTTCAAGTTCACTCATCTTTTTGTCTAAAATTTCTAATGAACTGTTAATTCCAACCTGTATATTTTCATCTCTGACATTACAGTTTTCATATTTAGGTGTCTGATTGGTCTGATTCTAACTACATTATGACAGTAAAGCCAACAGAATTTATTGATTAGATTCAATATAGGGTATAAGAGAAAAGCCACTGATTTTTTTTTTTTAACAGAGATGAGTAAGTAGAGAAATATGGACAATTTTTTGGCTTTTTTTCAATCTTGCTTTTTTTTTTTAATGAAACTGATAATCAGAGTTTGTTGGACATTTTTTTTTTTAGATATCTACTATACTCTCAGATGGAGAATCAAAAATCAAGAAAGCTCTAGAGGAGTTTGAGTTTGGATTAATTCCAGTAACATCAGGATACAAAGAGCATTTAAAGTCATGAGCCTGAATAACATCATCAAATGAATAAACGTATACAGAGAATAGTAGCGAAGATTTAATCCTTACACTGGGGAGAAGAGGAGAACCAGCAAAAAAGAATATTGTAAAGGATTAAAGCCGGTAATAAGAAGAAAATGAGAAAATTGTGTTTTTTAAAAGAAAAGATAAGATACATAAAAGAGGGAATGAATTGCTTCGTAAATTTCAGAAATACAACAGGACTGAAAATTTGCCACTAAATTTGGCCACATAAAAGTCAATCATAACATTAACTTTAGATTTTCTGTTAATTACTTCAAAGGAGAGCCTGATTAGAATGGACTTCAGAAAAAGTGGGTGGCAAGGAATTGGAGACAGCGTATTTAGAAATGACATTTGAGGAGTTTTGTTGCGTAAGGAACAAAGAAAAAAGGTTTATATAATGAAAAAAACAGTGTCAAGAACATTTTAAAATTATGAAAAAAACACTTTTTTATGCTGATAGCAATGCTCTAGTAAATACATAAAAACAAAAATATAACCTGATGATAGAGGAGACAGAGGGTAATTTTTGGTATGATGATTTCATTAGACAAGAAAGAGTGGAATTGTATACAAACATGGAAAGCCTTCATAGAGGAATGGTGGGAAAATATTGCTTAGAGATTAAAATAAGTTTTGCCTATAATTGTTTTTTATAACATAAAATTGTTGCCTTAAATATTTTGAGACTATACTGCCCCATTTATATTTGCTCTTTGTTGCAATATAATGCGAGCTACTATGTTATTACAGAAAATACTCCCTCCCAACCATTAGCACTATGGAGATATTTTATTCCTAACCATTCAATTTTATTTTCTGAAAAGAAATCAGTAACTTAGCTATCTTTTAGGCCATGTGTTTTCCTTTTATATCCTGTTCATTTCTTCATATTGAACCTCTGTATTCTTTAATTTAAATGATTCTTTATTGCCACTCTTACTAAGTAATTTGTTATGTGTAATATTTAGTTAATAGCATCACAAAGTTATTTTAAATACTTTTGTTGAAGTTTAAAAATAATTTTGGACATAAACATAAATTCCATATTGTTAGACTCCTGTTCAGGCACAAGGTAATCTGCCAAGGATGGGTAAAATTTCCAGTATCATATTATCTAAATTTAATAGAAAAATAAAATTTATTCTCCCTAAGATTTTGTTTTAACATCTATTTCCATATTGATTCATGTTATAACCAAAGCAAAATGTCTATAGAAATTACACAGTGCTCCACACACTAAAAACTATCATGTAGATTTTTCATCTCAAATACATACACTGAGTTTCTCAATAATTTTTCCTAGTGGTCCTAATTAATTCATTAGCTAATCGCATAACTTCTCCTTATATATTTCACTTTTATAAAATTAATTACTAAACTATAAAACCAAATTATTGTACTGATAATCATTTTCCAAAACTTTTTTGTTTTGTTTTCTTTTTTACTTTAAAAGAAGGCTTAGACTGAATTGTCTTCTTCAAAGCTATATTTTTGTGATTTAATTCACCATTTATAACTTTTCTAGTATTCAGGAGACTTCTACAATAAATAAAAGGATGAGCTATGAATCTCATATTATGGTTGTAAATTCTCACAAAGGCAACATTTCACTGTTCTATGAGCTGAATACCAGAAAGGTTTCCATGTGATAAATGTATCAGTGTCTAAACTCCCTGGTGAAATATGGCTGTTTTTGCTTTTAAAAATGTGGATCAATCAAAATTATTGAGGACTTTTCATCACTGAAAATTTTTTATTTACACTTAAGACTTTGTTAAAGTTTCAAAATAATTTAGTCTCCTCAGATTATTTTTGTAGTCGGAATTTCTTTGTCTACTACATTTTAGAAATAAGAACTTACACCTGTATGTAGTATTTAGTATTTATTTCAGTTATAATTGCTTTCTGTTTTGAGCCTACTAAACCTAAAGAATCACTGAAACAAATTCAAACATTAATTGTTAAATAGCCAATACACGACCCTTATCTCAAATCGCTGTGGTTATATGTAATCAACGCTAAGATATAAATTTCAGTAGAATGATGTATAAAGTAAATGTTCTGCTTAAATACTTCTAGATTTATAGGAAGAACACGTATGTGTGCTGGAGTATTTGCCAAAGATTCTATAGAGTACACATTTGTGTGCAGTAGCAGATTGATTAATAAGTACATATTAAGGAAATAGGAATTTAGGAACATTCTTAACATTTTAAAAGAAGATTTTAGACTTGCTGGGATTGTTTCTGCTTTTTAAAGAGCTGATAAGAATGAGCCTCATGCTAATCTAGTAACTTTTCTTGTGATCATTTTCATAGGATAAAGACTTGGAATAAACAAAAATATACATCCCACTGTAAGTACTACTTAATCTTTGGGAAAAAAAATCTTGTCCAGATGTCCTGTTTTTGCATAACAGAAAATATCAATGTAAGTATTTTTATCATATATGTATCCAAATGTTAGATGGGATTTATCATTATAGCATCACAACATTTTCTTCCATGTAATTACTTTCAGAGTTTCTCCAAAATAAAAATGATATTTTACTAAATTATTTTCTGAAGATTATATTGTTTTTCAGATCACTAATGTGTCATGGCTATTTCTTTAGTACAAACATTTTAATGATGAGTTCAATTTCAGTAATGTTCATTGAGTCATTCCTATAAAATATATAAATTCAAGAATCAATTATTACTGTATAAAATTACATAGTAATTAGGCTGTGTTGCCAAGTATTATTGTTCATAAAAATGAAATTTACATATTTAAAGAACAAGATATGAGGAAAATGTCCACATTAGAAATTGAAATTGAATTTTAATGAAATCTCCTAAATATATTTCATTTGGAAAACTATTTCTGTACTTCCATTCATATATATTTTAAATTATATTTGAGGTAGAAACAAACTCTGATGCTTTTTCCACATTAATTCTGTTTTATATCTCAAACAGTTTCATTGTTAAAATAGATTGTTAAAAATAATTATGTGAAAGAGTTCCTGCTGTGGTGCAGCAGGTTAAGGATTAGATACTGTCCCTGCAGCAGCTCAGGTTGCTGCTGAGGCTGAGGTTTGATTCCTGGCTCTGTGTGGTGGGTTAGGGACCCAGTGTTGCTGCAGCTGTGGTGTAGGTCACAGCTGTAACATGGATTTGATCCTTAGCCCAGGAAGTTCCATATACCATGGGTGTGGCCAAAAAAGAAAAATAAATAAGAATTATGTGGGAGATTGGATTAAGATGGCGGAATAGAAGGACTGGAGCTAAACTTCTCTCCCGAAAAACAGCAAAACTACAACTAAATGCCGAGCAGCCTTCAACCAACTGGACTGTAAACTTTCAAAAAAGATATTCTACTCCAGAAGACAAAGAGGAGACCATATCAAGAGGTAGGAGGGGCGATTACGCGATAGAAGCAACCCCATACCTCCCGGGTGGGAAGCCCCACAGACTGGAAAGTAACTGCATCACAGAGACTGAGCTACAGGACTGAGAGTTCTGAGCCCAACGTCAAAACCCCACGCCTGGGGATCGGGCACAGGGAGAAAGAGCCCCCGGAGCATCTGGCATTGAAGGCCAGCGGGGCTTGTGTGCAGGAGCTCCACAGGACTGGGGGAAACAGAGACCCCATCCTTGAAAGGCACACACAGACTTTCACGTGCACTGGGTCCCAGGGCA
>PVHT020000256.1:2149088-2252104 GCA_004024745.2 Catagonus wagneri | reverse complement strand
GCTCAAATAAACAACCTAATTTTACATCCAAAGCAGCTAGAGAGGGAAGAAGCCAGGTCATGGAAACAACCTAAATGCCCACCAACAGAGGAGTGGATAGGGAAGATATGGTACATACACATAATGGAATATTACTCAGCCATTAGGGGGAACGGAATAACATTTATAGCAACATGGATGAACCTAGAGATTATCATTCCAAGTGGAACCAGTCAGACAATTAGACACCAACACCCAATGCCACCGCTTACATGTGGAAACTAAAGAGACACAATGAACTTCTTTGAAGAACAGACAATGACTCACAGATTTTGGAAAACCTTGGTTTTTCAAATAAGACAATCTGGGGGGTGGGGGGATGCACTGTGGGTTTGGGACACAAAATCTATCGTATTGATTTATGATCTTTGTACACCTATAACTGAAATAAAATTCATTGTTAATATAAAATAAATAAATAAATAAAAAGGAAAAAAAAATAAAAAAATAAATAAGAATTATGTGAGGTCTTCAATGCATATATATGTATATGAAATATTAAATGCTAGTTTGCTAATTTGGTGGTATTTTGAAAATCTTCCTCTTTGCAAGTTTTCTGTATTTTTTGTCTTTTGACTAGAGGAAGCAGACTTACAGAGGCACTTTTATCTACCTCTGTTGGCATATCTGGGTTGATGGCTTCCTCCACTCCAGGGTATATGGTGCAAAATCCAACCCAGGAAATCTACTTCTCTGTTGTTCCTTGTATCCTAAGTTTCTTAGCTGATCTTCCTTCTTCTGCCTACCTTTTAGAGTCATTGTATGTTCATTTTAATGTATAATCCCCAGGGTTGTTAATTGCTAAAGAATTGAGAAGCATATGTCTATTTTGTCTTCATAGAAGCAGAGATTTGATCTCTTTTCAGAGTTTTAATGCCCAGCCTTTCACATCTTAGAGAGAGAAGAAAAAATCAAAGTGGTATGTTCTCCACATCTCCCTGTGCTTCCCATTTCCCTGATACCTAGGTCAATCAAGCTCTGCTACTTTGGCAAGTCTAAGTTCCATTTTTTTTTCTTTTTCCTGATCCAGCCCACATTATCACTGAAAGTTCACTTGATTATCACCTCCCATTGGCAACTGTGACTCCATACCTTCTTTCCTCTGCAGTTAAAGAATTGACACATGGAACCAAACAAAAACTGGCATGTACATTCATGTGCATTGGTCTTCTAAGTGATTGGTCCTATCAAATGATGGTTTCCTCAAAAGTTCTCCAGTGCTTCAAAGAAGCTGTTTTTAAATTTTAGTTATATTATTCCTGGCATTTTTAGTCATTACTTGCAAGAGCACTTGTTTTCTCCCAATTACCTCATCACAGTTGAAAATGGAAGTATGCCATTTTTATTTTGAAGAAAAAGATTAATAAAGATACTGCAAACTATTACAAAGTATATTTTAAACATTTAAAGGTATATATAATTTGGTATAAAAATAAGAATATATATATATATATGAAAACTAGGATTTCATGTACAAAAATAAAAGTTAAAAAACTGATATTTTTTTGATAAAGTTGACCAAGTTAAAAATTAAAGTAAGAATTAAAAAGACTGAAATATATTAGTGATATGATAAATTTTATACTGATTAAGCTGGAGTTAAAAATATATTTGACATTACTATAAAGAATTATTCATACAATAAAATTTAAAATTGATATTGACATTCATTCTTTCACTTTGTACATGTTAGGTGTACATGGTGTTTTAAATAAATTATAAATTATTTCCAAAATCAAAATCCAGTAAGTTCCTTATCAATATAAGAATCTTTATCTTATCTTTAAAAAGATGGAGAGGCCAACAAGATGGAAATTGCACTTTTCCATAGAGCTAAGTAGTTGCTGCATATTTTGGATGGAATCTATAGTTACCCATATACCAGAGTATTTCCCTTTCCCCATTTGTCCTTGACTTTGTGGCCAAGTGAAAATGTAGAAATTATTCTCCTTGGATTATCTATTTTTTAATTTTAAAAAAGGGTAAAGTGAGAAATCCCTCAGAACTACTTCTTTTATAAACCTCTGAAAATAAAAGTTTTGCATAGGAGTTGGTCTGTTATGGAAAAAAAAATGGGCAGAAATATGGTAGATTATAGGAATACAGGCATTGATAAACCCAAGCCACTCTACTTGATCACATTATCAGCCCACCACTTGTAGACATTTTTACTTGCCAAATCTGCTCTTAGAAAAATAATACTTTCCCTGGATAACTAAATCAAAGAATGGTTAGTAAAATTTTAGTGAAGTAATTACTTGTGGAAAAGAAAAATATTAGGAAAAAAGAAGGTATGAGATTCAGATATCTCCAATATTTACTTCTATATAAACTTCAAGAGCATGTAATTTCCATCTAATGTAAAGTATACTAGAATCATTCGAAATATATTCAGACTGATGATGATAGAGAGATAGAGCTGCAAATTGTTAAAATTTTGAAGGTTTTTTTTGGGAGAAGGGGATAAGACAACTTCAATGTAGTAGGATTGGGGTTAGGGATATTTTTAACTCTTATTTCTCTCCTGCTCTCTTGTTAAAATATTTACAAATATAATTTTTTTGCTTTGTAATTAAGACAATTTTTAAAAAAATTAAAATTGTTAAAAATTTTTATAAATATCTTTTAGAAAGCTCATATAATACAATTAAGATAAATATCCCTAACAAACATATAAAGTGATAATTTTGTAAATATATAACTTTCAGTGATTGCTAGAATATAAATATTGCGTTTGGAGGTTTGTGATCTCAAGTTTAATATCTGGGTCCTTATCTCTATCATTGATGGCCCACAATGAATTCTATATAGATGGAAAAGGAAAAGAAAATACTTAGTTCTTATATTACAGTTAAACTCAAGTTTTAAATGTGATATGACACACATTTACAAAACAAAAATTCCGGGAGTTCCCGTCATGGTGCAGCGGTTAACAAATCCAGCTAGAAACCATGAGTTTGCGGGTTCCATCCCTGGCCTTGCTCAGGGAGTTAAGGATCCGGCGTTGCTGTGAGCTGTGGTGTAGGTCGCAGAGGTGGCTCGCATCTGGCCTTGCTGTGGCTGTGGCGTAGGCCGGTGGCTACAGCTCTGCTTTGACCCCTAGTCTGGGAACTTCCATATGCCGCGGGTGTGGCCCTAAAAAAAAAAAAAATCTCAATATTTGCATTACAGACATTATAATTTTATATGTTCGTCACTCACTGGGGTGCAACCAGTGATTAAATCATATAACATGTATAAATGCATTACTACATGACAATATGTGACTAATTAAAATGCAAGTACTAACTTGCAACTATGTATGTATTATTTATGAGTTCTCTTGGTATGAGACATAAGGAAACATTTCTCCCTTTATTTAAGAGTTAATCTCAAAGGATCTATCGGTAATTAAAATAAACACAATAATGCGTAACCACTGTTGAGATTCCAACTCAATTTGGTAATTCCACATAAAAATTCTGCTGGAATTTTTATTAATTCACTTTTGTTTTCTAGAATAAAATATAGTTTTACTAACAGGGATTTCTACTGGTGAATAGGATATTCTTGTCTTTATATCTCCAAGTAAAAACGCTGAATTGTTTTTAAATATTTTAGCACACAATTTGAGAACTGCTTTTTAAAAGGATGCTAGGCTTAAACAAATAAACTGTTAAGTGGTTAACTGTGGTTGATGTGCGAAGACATCTAACGAAGGAATAAGAAATAGATAAAGTGTATTTACTCATTATTTAAAAGACAAATGTGATTAAATCATCTCTAAATTTCATTTCACCTAAAAAAAACTACCATTTTTCTTAGATAAGTTTATGAGTGTATAAAGTATGTAGTCAGGTTTTATGATTTTCTAAGGAGGTACAATTCATTTCATTTGTTTTGTTTTGGAAAGAGAAGACCATATAAAAACTTTAGTACCTGGTCATGATATGTAGTATAATCTTCCAAGCAGTTTTTGAAAATCATTTTGGACCAGCACGAGCTTTCAAAATTTTTGGTCATATGATATAATGGAAACTAAAAATGATCCATATGCTTCGAATATGAAACCCTAAGCTATCAATAAAAAAAGCAAGAGACATGTATATGTAACACAGATAAAGAGAAATTATGAATATGTTAATCCTCAGATAATGTTTTCAAAGAGAAAGAGTATTTGCTCTAATATTTTCACTCCTTTGATTTTATTTTTTTGATAAATAATTTGTGGTACATTTGATACGAGTCATAAGTTTTTGTTATTTAAATAGTTTTATCTATAGGCTAAATCATTGCTTTCATATCATTTTTAATACATGATTGAAGCAAATTATTTCTATGTAATTAATTGACTCAGCTAGGTTTGAGATTCTTAATACTCATTAAGACTATTTGAATGGAATATATAGTAAATAAATAATGAACATTTTCAAATAAGCTGTGATTTCTTTGCAGGTGTGAATAGGACTTTGCACCGCATGTGGCAGTTTATCTTCATAGACTTTACTGTAGTAGCAATCAATTTAGTATTATTAGTTTAATGTTTATGCCTGTACCACTTATACTTTCCAAGAAAACAAGTATAGCCTATATTTCGCCCCCAATTTTGCATAAAACAATGACTAGTACATATTATTTATTGCTTTTTTTGTCAATTAAAATATTGAAAACATATACATAAAATTTAAAAACTTAGGGAGTTCCCTGGTGGTCTACTGGTTAGGACTAGGCAATTTCACTGCTGTGGCCTGGGTTCAGTCCCTGGTCTGGGAACTGAGATTCCACATCAAACTACTGCATATCATGGCCAAACAAAAACTGAAAATACAAGGTCATAGGTAAAGAAACATAAAATAATCTTTACATAGCCCCATACACTAGAGACGAGTTAAGTGAAAATGTGAATAAAACTATAAATGTAATTGAATATAAGATATGAGAATGTTTTCAGGTCCTATTGTGTAAAAGAATGTCTTAAGCAAAAACTCAAAGCACAACCACATTTGAGAAAAGGAAGTGTATGAAGAAGACTTCTGTTCAATGAAGGATACTGTAGACAAAGCTGGCAGAGAAATAACAAATAGATGAATCTGAAAGAGCGGTAGAAAAGGTGTACAACAAAAAATATTAAAAGACTGACAAGCACGTGATGAGATGCTCAAACTCATTTACAAGAGAGGTACAAATTACAATAACAAATGACTGCAGTAAATTGGATCACATTAAAAATGTGGTTAATGCCAAGAATTTCTATGGAATTGGAGGGACAGGAAAACTATAGATTGCTGATGCAATTTTAGAAAATAAACCTGATTTCTATTAATCCAGTTTCTGAATGTATAGCTCAGAGAAATTTTTCAAAAGATCAGAGACCCCATATACATGAATATGAAAAAATAAATCTTTCCTGGGTTTCTCAGTGTTCTGATAAGTTCTCAGCCTCCCGAGCGCTAGGAATTGGTATACCATGAAGATAGAGACGGTTCGTTTTCACTTTCCAGAAACATTTCGTATTTCACATAAGAAGTTGCTTTGTAGACACGTCTCCTTAATTACATATCTAGTTGTTTCCATCAAAAAGATACTCTTTTTCCTTCTGGAGTAAAAGAGTTTCAGTCTCTAGACCAGGGTTACCTCAAAGGACAACTGAAAAACAAGAACTCTGGGGATATTCAGAAGGCTACCTTAATAGGAATTTACATTTCAAAAGGGATGCACGTCTGGGTGGTAGGTCTAGAGTAGCTGGTCTTAGCTGTTCCATTTAAAGATTTATTTACATAAATTTATTTCTAAAGAGAGAGAATAAGAACACAGGATAACTTCTTATTTACCCAAGGAGACTCCCTCAGAAGATGAGTAGTGACAACTGCCTCTTTCCTTCATGTAAGCAAATGTGTATATACATAGTGGGTTTCTTACCCAAAATATGGACCTCATATAAGTAGAGTAAGATCTAGCTTTCATTGTGTTGACCATGGATAAAAATCAGAGTGCGGGAAAACAAAGTGTCTATTATTTGTCAAAAAAAAAAAAACTATTCCGGCTCAAAAACCTCATCTGTGCTTTTAAAATAATAAATAGATTTAAAAAAAAAAAAACATGGATGCTCATTGTAGTACTGTTTGTGTTAAAATTGGAGGTGTCCACCTCAGGTATAAAATCATTATTTTACCAGAACAATGGGTTTATTTGGGAAAGCAGAGGCCCGCAATTTGGGATAGGCAAGCTCTGGGGAATCATAGGTAAGTCTGGAGAACAAAAGGGATGTTTTAGATTTCTACGGGTTTAGGAAAAATTGAGGAGAGTTGTTTTGAACAAAAACACTGGAAAAGAACAAGAGTTTAAGGCTGTGGAGGTTTCTGATTGGTTAAAAGCAGAGACTTAAATTCCCATGTGATCAATGTCCCTTATCCTGGAAGTAAAGCAACATTATTATCTTCCTTCTACCTTTTGCTTATCCTGGCTGCAAAAGTGGTGTGTCCTTGAGAGATCTTCCTTGAGGGCTTCCTGTCCATTTTAAAATGTGATTTGCCTTTATTTTCCTTGAGGTTATCGAGGTGCCCACACCTACTATATGACTTATACTAGTTTAGGAATTACATGCCACACTTAATATTTGAATGTTGTCAGATTCTCTCCTTGACTACTCAGGTTCCTCTGAGATCTTTTTCAAAAGGCATCAACTTTGGATTTCTGTATTCATCTCTGCATTGTCTACTTTTTAGCAAGAATAGTGCTGTCAGTTTAGCCAGAATCTGCCATCCTCCGTATCTGATCACCTTCAATGTCCAACTGGGTTTCTGATTCTCCATCATTAACCACGTGATATCCTGCCTTCAGCATGAATCTTATTAGGTCAGTTTAGACAGAACACCCTTTATGCCTGATGGTTCTTCCTAGTAATTTTCCATCCGCTTATCCTCGTTCATAGAATCTTGGCTATAAATTCCCATATTTCCTGGTAGTTGAAGTTGACCCCATCTCTCTCACCCACTGCAAGATCCATTTCAGTGGTCCCTACAACTATCACAATAGCCCACCTTGAATGAAATATGCCTACCATCTTGAACAAGCATCATTGAGGCAGAGTAATGAATAATGATTTGGATAGTTAGTGTAGAAACTTGGGCTTCAATGTGTTCTTTGATATATTACTGATTAATTTCTCAATGTTTTCTTTGATATAGTTGTTAATCAATGTCTATGGGAAATTCCAGGAAATAGCATTCTCACAGGCCTTGTTTTCCATAGTAAATATATTTGCTTTATGTCTAGGTGGATGTTAATCTCTAAATCACCCCTTGACTGATGGGGAAGGAATGAGAGGAACAACGACTCCCAGTCTAGAGGAAAGAAGAGCAAAGTAACCATAAAACTTATGGGGCATATCCATCTCTAAGAACCCTATTGGATAAGGCTTGATGTAGGTGACTGGACAAGGCCAATGGGAAAAAGGAATGATGTCTGGACCCCACATGGGTGCCTCCTTCCTTAACAAATAAAAACCTCCATAAAAAAATAGGAAGGGGGAATTCTTCCCCCTCTCAGTGTCAGTGCTGAGACCTGTTTACTTTTCTATAATAAAGTCTTTTGCTTGCTACCTGTGTGTGTATGTGTTCTCAAAGTTCATTCTTTGGCTCTGTGAACACGAACCCAGATTCCAGTAATATCATGAATAATTTTTTTTCTTGAGCAATGCTGTGAAGTGTTAATTCACAACTTGAAGTAATGAACATAAAATGACATGTATGGACACAAAACAGAGCTGATAAAAACAAATCATTTCATGATTTCATTTATATTAAAGATTTACATAGACAATAACCACACATAATGTACAAAACATATACAGCGAAAAGTATAGCTATCAAACACAAATAGCTGCCTAGGATAGTGAGGGCAGAGGTGAATGTGAACAGGAAATAGGATTAAGGGTGTATATATTTTTTAAAGGAGGAAATGGTATTTGATGATAATTTTACATGTAGTGAGAAATATGATGTATCCTTCTCCACTTAATGAAGAAAAAATGAAAATATGTCTTTCTGAAATACTTAAAATACTTGCTTAGGTTAATCACACTCATATATATTCAAATCATATTTTACATTTGGACTATCTTAATAGTATATCTTTATATCCATTTTAAAATTGCTGACTTAAAAATAGGATGACATTTATGGAGACGAACATGAAATGTTGTCATTATCATACTTTCCAAGTTCTTACTAGTAACTGAATAATCTAAAAATGCTAATTAACATTTCATCTGAACCTATGATTATTTATTAATGCTAATAGTGCTAAATAACAAGACAACATGTCCAAAATGGAGTTGCTTATGCTAAAACGCACATCACCAAACTGATGCATAATTTAATTACAATTTGGCTCTCCCAGAAGTAGGATCTTAAACCATTCAATCAGAAATCAGGTGGTCAGAAGCAGCTTTCCTATCAGCTGCTTCCTATCAGCTTGATAGACCTCTACCACCCCCTAAAGGAAAGTAACCTTGAAATAACCAATACATTTTTGCCTAGCGTAACTTCCTTCTTCTTTCTCCCTCTGGCTATAAAAAATTCATTTTGTTCAGCTCTTCAGAGTTCCTTTCTATCTATGTCTGGTTGGACGCTGCTAGATATGAATTGACTTGTTCAAATAAACTCTTACGGTCTCTAATATTCCTTAATCATTTAGCAGATCTAATGTTAGAAAGGGAAACTGAGGGAGACCCCTGAACACCCAGAGGAGCAATGAGCAAACCGATGTAGGTACCTGTTGAACCCCTTGAGCTCATAGCTTCCTCCTTACCTTTGGAGGTGGTGGAACCTAGCTCCACAATATAAACTTTCACACTTTGAGATTTTTTTTTTTTTTTCTTCAGATTGAGTCTGGCAAACACTAGAGTCAGACTGGGTCTAACTTAGAAAACCAGAATGGATCCAGATTTGGGCTAGGTTTTATTTAAGCCACACCGGGCTGAATGTGAGGCCTCAGGTGAATAAAATTTTAAGGCTGAACAAGCACGTTAATCTTACCAAAGATATTCTTGAATTATAGTAGTCATTGTGGAGAATTTTTAACTTAGATAAGTTTATCCATTTATAAGGTGACCTAAGGTAAAAAGAGGTCCTACTCAAGCACTCATCATTAAAGGTAGAGAGAAAATTATGTTTCCTCCTCTAGACAATCTAGTGACCAGGATGAGACCCACTGGGACATTCTACTCACTCCAGAGCCTGAATAATGAATCCTGGGAAACTGGCAGAAACCAGCAAAAAGTAAGAATTGTCACTAAAGTCAGCTCTCTAAGATTTCTTTCTGTGATATATGGTTGAGAAAGGAAGTTAAAATTTCACCTTGCCCCTTCTTTTCCAAATTCAGATTGGCAGATTTATATACATAAAATTTTTGAATTATGACTTGAGAATTTGTTTGGGGGTACCCATTTGTCATTAATCCTTTCTCTTTCAGGGACAGCTATAGCTTTCTTGTTTGCCTCATTTTGTGTCCTGAGAACTTTGCTTGGCAACTTTAAGATTGAGGGCTCCAAAAATATGGACAGACAGAAATGTGGGTTAAATTTCATTTTTTGCTAATGAAACACAAGGGAAAGGAGCAGGGCACAACTGTTAAAAGAATAACAGAGTCCTTGAGGATACTACAAAAACTGGTTAGAACCAACAAATCCAAGATGGCAGATGGTTTGATTTCCAGTGGATCTTGAGCCTAATTACACTCTCATTATAATACATTAGCATGCTAAATGACACACCCACATTTGCCATGACAGTTCTGAGGCCAAGCACAAAAGGCAAAAAAGAAGATGGTGGCCCTGGAAATTCCCACCCTTACCCACGAATAGTTAGAAAAATCCTCTCACTCATTATCTAATGAAATTACCCAGCCCATAAAAACTAAACACCCCATATTCGGGGGCCTCTATCTCTCCTTTTGAGATGGACCACATTCTGTCCATCTCTTTTAATAAATCTATTTCTTAGCTACACGTTGACTCATGTTGAATTCCTCCTGCGCTAAGACAAAAAGAACCTGAACTTCAGTAATTGCTGAGACAAGGGGAGTGATTTTAATTAAAAGACAGTGGGTTCAAGTCCCAGTCTAGGTTTTGGCTGGGTTCAAGTTCCGGCCCAGATATTCAAATTCCAGTCTGTGTCTTGGCTGGGTTTGAGTCCTGTCCTGTGGATTCAAGTCCCAGCCTGAGTTGTGGAATTTCACCAGTGGCCTCCTGACTATTGCCAACTCTCAGAATTGTGTCTTTCTTTTTTGCGGGGGGGGCTATCTTTGGGAGTGGCTCTGGATAGTGGGAGAGCAGCATCTTTGCACCCTTTAGGGATTGCTGCTTGCATTCATGAGGTAGTTCAATATTGCCAGGAATATTTACTATTTGTCTTGGCTGCAACCAGACAATATATTCCTAAAAAATTCTTTCAAGTAGCTCTATAATGAAGAGTTGGCAATTGGAAGCTGATAATTCAAGATCTGAAAGAAACATTTTTTAGCCCTTCTGTTCTATGCTAAAATTAAAGTTTGCACCTAAAACAAAAAAAAACAAAAACTTTCTGAAGCTTTTTTGAAAGGATTTATAAAAGTATTTCAAAGATGCACAGCTCAAAATCTAGAACAAAGGAATCTTTTCAATTTCATCTTCGTTGAAGATTTTCTCCCTTACATAAAGAAGCAAACTGAGGATAATGTAGCTGGATGAGTGTGCCAGTCTCTTGATATCATTCAGGCTGCAAGTGTTTCTTTCAGAAATAAAAACAAAACAAAAAAGAACAACTGTTTTTGTTTTACAAGTTGAGTCTTTTTAAGAATTGAAATGTGGCTTGAGAAAAAATTCAAAAGTCCCTGTCCTTTTTACCAATTCCAAAACCTCCCCTATTCACCTCAAAAAAACTTGCGATATTGTAAAAGATTTGGACAAGGGACAAAAGTTTTTCGTGAAACATTTCTCCTCTGTGCCTTTAAAGTATAAGTCTTTGTAAAAATGAATGAATGAATGAATGAATGAATGAACAGAAACCTCAATTAAATAGTCAGGATATGATAAGAGGAGCTCTCTTCCCTTGAAGATAGCAATAGTGACTCTACTGGCAATAATTCTGCCAATTAAAAGTCATAGATTAAGTTTGCTATAGCTCTCCCAATATCCTTTTCCTCTATAAAAGTGTTCTTCCTTGCTGTCCACAACTTGCTTGCATTGGCTGCAGATTTCAAATTGTAATTGTCTACTGATACTGAATAACCTACCTATGCTGGAGAAATATCTGCTAGTCTATTTGCTTTTGTTCAATATCTTCTACCTGTTCTTCTCTGGGAATGAAGTTAATTTTTATCAGAAGGGGGGGAAAAGAAGTTATTTTGAAAACAAGGAAAGACCATAAAAGTTTGTTTCACAAATGTAAGTAAAAGGCTCCAGTCCTGTGAGCAGGTGAACTTAACATACCCCATCTGCCAGAAACACAATTTGAATGCAACTGTTCTTTTATAAACTAGTGAGTTTTGCATTATCATACCCATCCCAGGGCTAAAATCTTAAAATGAAAGCTACAGATTTGTATGTTTATGTATCTCTATGTATGCATGTTACAGTTGTGAGATGCTTTTCTATCTCTGGATGGAATTAGTGAAGTTCATTTATTCAAGAGCTCTATTTAAGTCGTTTAAAGATAAACAAATCAAGTCTACTCTCAGAGATATAGACTCTAACTAAAACGTTTTTCAGATTCTTCTGACCCAGGATAATATTTGATAAATAAAAGCTAGTTTAAGCTTTTGACTTAATTAAATCAGACATGTCTTTAGAACTATCAGTATTAAACATAATGCAGACAGAAAAGGTATTTTCCACCTAGGTTTTAAAAAGTCAAATAAGCTCATATTATGTCTGTTAACAGGATTTGTCAATAGATAAGATGATGGTTATCTGTTTAATGTCATTATTTCACAAGGTACTTTTATAAAGGGGAAATTACGTTTTTATATTTACCATACGTTTACCATTTTTGGTGATCTAAATTTTTTTAAAGTTGTTTAATACATTGGCATTTTACTTTTACCTGAAGAAATTCTTTTAATTTTTTTTAATTTTATTGAAGAATAGTTAATTTACAAGACTGTGATAATTTCTGTTATACAACAAAATTACCCAGTCATACATATACACATATTGTATTTATCTGGTAGTGAAAAATCCCCTCCACTGTGTTTCTCTGATTTTATTTATTTTTGCTTTATTATTGTAAGATTTTTCCTAGGTATAGAATTTTAATTTGGAAGGGTTACCTCCCCTTCCCCAACCCATTTGTATCAGCTTGTTAAAGAAATCTTGAAATATACTGTTCCATTGCCTTCTGGGTAATATTGTTCTTGATGAGAAAAATGTGATTGTATCTTTTTAAAAAAAATTCTCTTTGATAGCCAATGAATCGCTGTCTCTTCCTCTCTCTCTTTTCTTAAGTTTGAATGCTTTTATAATTTTCTCCTACATTGATTTTCACTGATTTAGATTATGATGTCCTTGATAAAGATGTCTAATTATCCTGCTTGAATTTTGCTGCTATTTTAGACCCATGGATTACTGTATTCATCATATTTAAAATATTTGGGGCTATTTTATCAAATATTTTGCTGCTCATCACTATCTTTTGGGGATCTGATTACACATTTCTGTTAGACCACTTGATACTGTTCTATGAGGCACTGAGTCACTCATTTTATATGTATTTACTTATTTTGGATATTTTCTCTTTTTGTTTTAATGGAGATAAACATTTTCCAACAGGACTCTGCAATAATAGACATGTCGTATCATATGCACTTTATAAAGTAGTGTCTCAACCGTGTGTGTTTATTGAGCATCTGAACTTGATGCACTGAGTCTTACGTTGATAAGTTAATGTTAGGATAGTTTGTATAGTTGTGTCTTCATATTTTCTTTTATTTCCCAGTACCCAATATACTGTTTAGCCCATTTAGTAATTTTTAAAATATAATTTGTATTTATCTTTAAAATTTCCTTTAAAAATCATATACTATTTCTCTAATTTTTCATGTATTTTTTCTTTAAATACTTAAACATTTCCAACAGCCTTTTAAAATTGTTTATTGTTGATGTGAACATCACCATGTTTTCGAATGCATTTCTACTGACTAATATTTCCCTTAGGATTATATCTAGTTATCTTACTGGATATAGGCATTGCAAAATTTTGAGTCTCTAACTATGTTATCTTTTAGAAGTATTGAAATACACTTAGGCAGGAAATTAAGCTGTTTGAAGATTAGCTTGATACTGATGGATTTTTATATTTAGATCAATGTTAGCCTTATGCTAGGGTCAGTTTAGTTCTACTACTACATTGATCCTTCTGGAGGTCACTCCTAAATGTCAAGGAGTATCCTTGTTTTTGCACTTTGACACTTGAATGTCGCTGAAACTTGTGTGACATTTTAAAATTGTTTAGCTTAGAGCTCCTCTGTATAACTTTGCTGGTCTCAAGGAGTTTTGATTTAATGTTTAGTCCCAGCAGAGGCAAGAGATTACATATGCCTTGTGAATTTCAGCTGCCTTAGCCTTTTCAATATTCAGACTGTCTCCAAAACTCAGTGCTGTGCTTGGTTCTGAGTGTACTACCGTTCATGGAGTGCTTCCAGGCAGATAGCAGTGTAATTATTGGGACAACTCTTTTCTTTTTTTTCTATTTTCTTTTTTAAATGGTATCACAGTGCTGTGTTCCCTGTATTTTTTGGATACAATTGAAACTAGAACATTACAACCATCCCTAATATGAGAGTATAACAAAATATTATCTGGTATACACAAGGCCCAGAACATTAAAGATATCTCTATATGTAGAACCCAAACAGGATGAGGACAAATCATTATATACTAAAAAGAATAATGGCCAGAGATAATTATTGATCCTGGCCGATGAAACAGTCTAGATAATGATACAAGCCAAGAAAAATGACTTATTGTCATAAAGATTAAAAAGGAGAAAATATTGTCATTATAGGTAAGACAACTATCTACTTAGAACAGTGAGTGAATAAACTAATTGCATACGTTAGCATATATGCTGGATACAAGCTCAACCTGCAAAAATCAGTAACTGTCTTCTCATGTGATAATCAATTATAAAATTTAGGGAAAAATAATATGCAATAAATTCTTGCAATAAATATAATTTTTCAAAATTTTCTTAAGCACTAGTGCAAAATAATTCTAGACTAAAATATTTACTTCCAATAAATGCACTTGCTTATGTACCTTAACGACAATACTTTTAGCATATTTAGCTAGAACAGCTTGGAAATTTTCAAAAATGTTTGCTATTTATAATTTTAAATGGCATACATTTGTTTAGAAGTGAGATTTTTTTGTCTATTTTTAAGATTTTTTTCTTTTAGGTACTGAACAGACTTTTTATGATGTAAAGAGAAGATAATAAAAATATTAAAATAAAAATATTTATATTATAGATAGAACTTTGTATTTTTGAAATTTTGAGCAGTGAGTTTAAACCACAGGGTTGGCAGTTTAGCAAGAAATACAGAATATATTTTGAGTTGAAACTGATGCAAACAGACTGTTTCTGGATCATTGTTTTACACACTGACCAAGAACAGTCTGTGTTTGTGGAAAAGACCCAGATATGAAATAAACTAAAATAGAACTTAGTGGAATTAAGCAGCTTAGAGAGAAATATGTTCTTGCTGGAAGAGTTGTGACTCTTGGAAAAATAACTGACTGGGGACAGTTTACAGAATTAAAAAAAAAAAAATCATCCTTTCCTTTCTCTTTTTGCCAGCATGCAACCAACCACCTGTCCTTCCTATTACCTGGGGAAAAATTATAGTAAGAGAGAACATCTGTGTGATTTAACTAAAATATAAGATTGCTCATTACACTTTTGAAGATTTTTTTTTCCTGCAAAATGTTGACAGTAGGAACACAATCTTAAAAGATTGGTATGATGGGTTTTCTGCACAACTGCATAAGCTTGTTTGACTTGGAGTACAATAGGAGGAAAAACTTGTTGCTTTAAATTCGGAAATTTATCTTTACAGATAGATTTATTGTCTTTTTCTTTATTGAAGCCATTTGCAATTAAAATCAGTGTGAAAACATTTATGAAATCTCCAGCAATTAGATATATTTTTTAAGAAATAAAATTAATGTTTAACAAATATATTAAATCACATGAATCTGAATGAAAAAATTAATCAAATGTCTTTATAGAAATCTGTTTACTTATTATGAATCTTCCCTGGACTTTTTGTCCCCCCAATGTTGAAACTCTTTTCAGAGTTTGACCTATTTTTTAAATAAATTTATGGGAATGAAGGCTGCATTTTATTTACTATGTATTTTATATTGGAAAAGACAAATAGCCATTTAGAGGTTAAGTCTAGTACCCAGTACATAGGTCAAGTTAGGTAGTATTTCAAAAAGAAATCTCAGAGTTCACATCACGGCATAGCAGAAAGGAATCCGACTAGGAACCATAAGGTTGCAGTTTTAATCCCTGGCCTTGCTCAGTGGGTTAAAGATCTGGCTTTGACATGAGCTAAGGTGTAGGTCACAGACGGGGCTCAGATCTGGCATTGCTATGGCTGTGGCATAGGCCAGCAGCTATAGCTCTCATTAGAACCCTAGCCTGGGAAGCTCCATATGCCGCGGTGCGGCCCTAAAATGCAAAAAAAAAAAACCTCAATGAGAGATACAATACTTGAAAAATAACCCTCATACACCAAGTAAAACTGCCTTCAAGTGGTTTTTATGTCAGGTCCTATTGGAAAGACATAGCAATTCTCTGACACCATTCTAGATAGCTATACGTAACATCTCTGCTTTCTCGTGTCTTTCTAACAATTAGTTCAAGTATTCTATTTCCCATATTTGGAATATAACTAACATAACTTATCTTATCCCAAGAAGACACACATTGATGACCAGATTATTGAAACTCCTTCATCACTATTTCCTGCCTGTCTTTGTTTCATTCAGTTTTAGTTGCAGACATATCCCAAGCATAAATGTCCTCAGGGTTATGTATGCTTACAATATTCTAAATATATGTCATTGGTGCCTGATCGTAGCAGTATAATAAAAGAAACTACTAAGATAAACAAATCATTAGCTTTAATATTTTTGTTCTATATTATGTTTAATAGATGAGCTATGTCTTTTGTCAACATATACACACATATATACACATCTAACCAGTTTTATAATTACTTTGGCACAGTATTTCTCCATATAGGTAAGAGGCAAATGACAGCGATCATCTTGCTTATAGCATATGAAAAAAAAATAACTAATGTATTTTAAATATATTTTATCTTTTGTATATACTTGATTCAAGAGGTAACACTAATTTTAGAACTTAAAGGAAGGCTAAATATTCTATATAACCCCTCATTTTAAAGTTCAGGTAACAAATTCAAAAAATTTAAATTTTAGACAGTTTTTATGAGTCAAAGATAAGTATAATCAAAATTTGATTTCTCTTAAAGGAATATTTGACACCATAAATAAATTCAAAATAGAGTGGCAAGTGATGACTGAAAATCAGTAGAAAAATAATATTTGTTATCATTAGTGTGCACTTATCTGAGCAATTTATAAGGTACACATAGACATCGTTTAGATTTTATTTTACAATGTTAAAAATCATTTCCCTATTCATTATACTTAATAGTTATAATAAAACAAATTAAACCTCAGAGAAGAATAAGGTGAAGATTAAAAGGAGGAAGTGAAAATGGCAAAGGAATGGGTAAAGAGGATAGAGGAAATAGTGAAAAAGATAAACAGCAAATTTAAAAACACAGCCTGTTTTTCAATCCTGATACTTCTCTTGTAGAAGAATAAAAACGCGAAGGGAAAGACACACATGTATAATGTATACCTGCATATGTAATGAAAATATTAATTAAGTATATAATTAAAACATTAAAGCCCTTAAAGATATATAATTGCTGTTTATTTAGTTAGTTATTTTTGTGTTTTACGGCCTCACCGGTGGCATATGGAGGTTCCCAGGCTAGGGATCTAATTGGAGCTGTAGTCACTGGCCTACACCAGAGCCACAGCAACGTGGGATCTGAGCTGTGTCTGAGACCTACACTACAGCTCACGGCGACACCAGATCTTTAACCCACTGAGCGAGGCCAGGGATTGAACCCACATCCTCATGGATGCTAGTGGGGTTAACCACTGAGCCATGAGGGGAACTCAGATATATAATTTTTAAATTTTAAAGAATTATGTAATCTAAGAGGCACCGACTTAGTAATGTCAGATAGAATGCTCAGTTCAGCAAACCATACTAAAATATAAAATATATGCAATGTTATAATTATATTGTAAATATATTTTTCATCTTTAGAATCAAACAAAAAAAAAGGTGGTTATTTCTTTTTTCTTATAGGGAATATAATTTTCTAAGTACAGACAATATACAAAGTATAAGAAAAATTTCTACTTTCTGTAATGGCAAACTAGATACTTTTATGCCATTGGGTCACTACCAAGGAGACAAGGATTTGTAGGACAAATTAAAGAAAGAAAAGGAGTGGTAATCTCATTGACATGAATCCATACTAACCCCTGAATCACTTTCCTAGTTACAGTTGTGGCTGACATGTTAAGAGGTTGAGGAGAGTCTTCAACAGGCTCTTACAGCCAAAATATTAGCAATTGAGCTTTATGTGCTACCAAGAAAGAGGGGATATGCCTAACACCTAGACTTTATGTTGGATACAAGGGATGAGGGTGAGCCAAAAATAAACCCAATCTTCACAAAATTGAAAACTAATTTCAAGTCATCTCACTCTCTACATATTCAATCAAGATGATCTGTCACGACCCTATTTTCGGTCAGAAGGAATAGGAAGTTGTCACTGCAAGAATAATGAGTCATTCAGAGGAGATAAAAATTTTCACTGCATGTTTTCACATATGTTACTTAACCACTTGAAACTAAGAGAAAACAAAAATAGACAAAAATTTTAGAAAAAAGAACAAGACCATGGGATATTCAGATATTAGGGTTATGTGATAGTTAAAATAATTCATACACATGTTCAAGGTAGTTTTAAAACACTGAGATACATTAGGAGACTATAAAAATAGAAAATAAAGAATAAAAAGTATAGCAACAAATGGAAAATCTTAAGCAATCTTTGGATACTTAAAAATAACCAAATAAACATTCTGGAACAAAAATGTAATATCTAAGATAAAGAACTTAATGTATGGACATATAAGGCCAATTTAGTAAGCTGGAGGCAAAAATGATAGAGAAATGAAAGTTTAAATGGAAAATGGCACATCATTGCAAGCATTAAAAAATAACATTGGTATAATTATACTAGTACACCCACAGTAGACTTTTAAAGTAAGGAGTACTGTAAAGATGATTAGTCATAATAATAAAGTTTTTAATCTGACAAAAAATGGTATAATGAGTCTGAATCTATATGTATACAGTAACAAAACTGATTTGAGCCTGAATCTATAAGTATAGAATAACAAAAAGATAAGGTGCTTTCTCTCTCTCTCTTTTTCTTTTTCGGCTGCTCCTGAGACATATGGAAATTCTTGAGCTAGGGATCAAATCCAAGCTGCATCTGTGACCTATGCTACAGTTACAGCAATGCCAGATCCTTAACCCACTGTGTCAGCCAGAGATCAAACAAGTGCCTCTACAGAGAGAAGCCAGATCATTAACTCACCTCTCCATAGCAGGAACTCCCAAAGAGATAAGGATTAATAAGATTAGAACAGCAAAACATAAACTTGTTAAATATAGAAATATCTGAGCAATAAAAATAACAAAACTAGTCTAATTAAAATAACTACTAGGTTTATCGTGAACACCTTCCTTATCAACTTGCTTAATTCAGCACAGTATTTCTCAATACCTCCTGCCAATTAGGATTATGTGGTAAACCATTTCAAAATATATATACATATTTTTTCTTTTTTTTGTCTGTCTTTCTTTTTTTTTTTCTATGCCAGGATTATGTGGTAAGCCATGTCAAAATATATATACATATTTTTTCTTTTTTTTGTCTTTCTTTCTTTTATTTTTTTCTATGCCAGAGCCACAGCAATGCCAGATCCAAGCCGCATCTGCAACCTACACCACAGCTCACGGCCAATGCCAGATCCTTAACCCACTGAGCCATGCCAGGGATCGAACCAGCAACCTCATGGTTCCTAGTCGGATTCGTTTCTGCTGTGCCATGACGGGAACTCCATATTTTTCTTTTTATGGCTGCACCTGTGATATATGGAAGTTCCTAAGCTAGGAGTCTAATCGGCCCTGTGAGGCCCATGCCACGGCCACAGCCACACCAGATCTGAACTGCATCTGCGATCCACTCTGCAGCTTTCAGCAATGATGGAGCTCTGACCCACTGAGTGAGGCCAGGGATTAAACCTGCATTCTCATGGAGACTACATTAGGTGCTTAACCTGCTAGGCCACAGTGGGAACACCCCATGTCAAAACATTGATGACCTAAAACCACTCCCAATATTCTGATTCAAATAGTTTTGGACAGAGCTTGGACATGAGAGTCCTTTAACCTCTCAGGTGATTCTAATATGAAGTCAGTGCTGAGAACCCTGCTATACATATCACTTGCCAATTCCAATTATGACTATACTTCTGTTTTTCTGCTCTACTAGGCTATGAAGTTTTGAGGATAGGGCTACATTTTTTATATTTGTAGCCTATATATCTAAAAGAGTGCCCAATACCAAGTAGGTGCTCAAAAGTTAGCTAGTAAAAAAAGGCTGAATTTCAAAAGACAGTTATTTCGATTCAATTTTATAGCTGCTAATCTAGTTCCTACTCTGTGCTGGACTTTATATAAGGCGTTGGTTTACAAAGGGAGATAATACAGTGCCGGCCTTTAGGGGAATCATTGTTCAATCTGGTGCTCACAAATTATCAATTAATATCATATGGATAAAATCTTTAGGTCATTACATGTAAATTAATCTCCCAGACCTCCAATACACTCAAGCTAATATAGCAAGTCATTCTTTCTTTAAATAATATTCCATTGTTTTAAGTAATTCAATAAAAAATAACATTAATAAATAGAATACACATAAATGACAGCATATGTATTCTTTACAGGTATACATGGAAAATGTACAAATCATATTTTAAGATATGTACAATCATATTTTAAGATATAAAAATTCAATATATTTCAATAAATTTTAATTATCAGAACAGACTGTTATCTCTTTAGTAAGAGCTAGAAAGGAAAACATAAAGATAACTGGGAAAATCCCTGTTTGAAAATTATGCATTCCATTTCAAAATATATCATTAATCAAGGAAAGAACATAACTTGAAATTAGAATAGATTTAAAACTATATAATAAGAAATAATGTATAAAAGCTTGTTGATGTGGTTTGGTGTTTCAGAGAGAAATTTATAAATGTAAACGTATATATTACATAGAAGAAAGCTGAAAATGAATTAAGTATTCATATCAATAGTAAATAACAGTAAAAAACGAAAAATGTGATATAATGGATGATGATAATAAGAAATTAAATGACATAAAATTAATTTAAAAGAAAGAATTCAACAAAACCAAAGTTTGTATTTTAATCCCCCTACACCCCCCAAAAAAGAGATGATGAATACTTTATAAAACTGTTTCAGTAATAGAGAAAAGATACAAGTTGCAAACTTTGAAAAGTACAAATGGATCTCCCTACAAGATTTTTAGAGAAAAAAGCCAGATAAACAATTACGACCGAGAAATACTCAAGGTTACCAGATTCAAATACAAAATTTAAATACAAAATTTAAAAACAAATGGTGTTTTTGTATTCTATTTTATATATTCTAATTAGGTAGAACATACAAAATGACAAAATATGCTATATATGATAGCATCAGTGAAACATACACTATCTCATTAAAAGTTGCAACACTTCTATGTTGAAAAATAAAACAGTATTGAGAAAAAAATATCTATGCTAAGTAAATGGATATAGTATGATAATAGATTGAAATTCTCACTTTTATGGGACTCATTTCTCCCCAAATTGGCCTATAGATTAAATGCAATACTGGTCCTAATCTAAATAGTAAGAGGAAAAACAAAAGTATGAGAGTATATTGTCGGCTGACTTACACCATAAGAAATGGCAAAGGAAGTTTTCGGTCAGAAAGAACAGAATACAAGACAGAAAGCTATTTCTACACAAAGCCGTGACGAGCACTAAAAATGAGGCAAAGAAGATAAAACATTTTAATTAGTTTAATTGCTCTAAAAGACAATGACCTATCTAATGCAAAATTAACTGCAATGTATTGTATGTTTATAGCATATTAAAAAGTATTTTATGCTTGCTTTAAAATTTAATAAAAGTGGTACAAATATTTAATAGAGGAGAGGAAATAGTGTCATAAAAAAAGACTCAGTTGAGGTAAAAGAAGTCAGAAAATGTGGAAATACATACGAAATTGGAGGGATTTATTCCAATGGTATCAATGATACATTAAAGTTGAATTATGAAAGCAAACCAATTAAAAGAGGTTGTCTAATTGGGTTAAAAAAACTCAACTATATGCTACCCACTGGTAACCTACTTTACACATAGAGAAACAAGTAAATAGTATAAAGATGAGAAAAAGTCATACCATACAAACATTATTCAAAATAAAGCTAGAGAACTATGTCTACGTACTTAACCACAGTGTTTCAATATACAAGGTACAGAAATTGACAGAATTTTAGAGGAAAATAAACAAATCTAGAGTTATCCAGACTTCAAAACTCCTCTTTTAGCAAAGAATGGAAAAAGTCACAACCAACCTATATAGACACAAAAGACACAGTATCCACTAAATTTGTGTAATTATCATGCAACTGATCAACAGCAGAAAACACATTCATCCCAAGTGAATATGGACTTTTCTCAAGATAGTACAGATCCTAGATGCTAAAACAATACTCAACACATTTAAAAGAAGTCATACCAAAATTGTATCAGACCATAAATGATTTACACTATGAATCAAATCAGAAAATTATCTAGACAATTTCTAACATCTAGAAATAACCCACTTCTAATTAATTCATGTGTCAAAAAGGATTTGTAAAGGGAAGAAAAAAATGCTTTGAACTAAATGACAATGAAAATATATCACATTGGAATATAAGGAATAAAGTAAAGCTGATTAAAATAAAATATACGCAGAAAATGCTTAGATTATTTAAAAGAGGTCTCAAAACAATAAATGCTTTCATCTTAATCTAGAAAGAGGAGATCAAATTAAAGCTAGCAGAAGAAAATTAAATTCACAGAAAAATCAATGTGATTTTAGGATGGTTGCAAAACAAAACATCAATATACAATAATTAATTACATTTCCATATAAGAGCAATAAGCCATTGAAATTTGAAATAAAGTATCATTTATATTAGCATCAAAACACCAAATACTTAGATGTAGCTAACAAAATTATATGCAGGATATGTGTAATGAAATCTGAAAACACTGGTGAAAGAAATCAGAGAACATCTAAATAAATGAAAAGACATATGTTTATGGACTGGAAGATGATACTGTTAGCATATCAGTTCTCCCCCATTAGATTTATAGCCTTCAATGCATTCTGAGTAAAATCAGTTTTTGTAGATATTGACTAACTGATTTTAAATTTTATGTGTAGGATGACAGAAATAGAAACCTAAAACAATTTGGGGGACTAAAGCACAAATGTGTAGAATCCATTCTAACTATATCACAACTTACAAAAAAGAAAACTATAGTATACAACAGAGTGTACTCAATGGGATAGAATAGAAATTTCATAAATAGACCCATGCAAATATATTTAAGTGATTTTTGATGAAGGTGAAAATACAATTTGACAAAGGATAGTCTTTTCAAAAAAATTTTTACTGGAACATTTGCTTATATTCTGCATACCTTTTACAAAAAAATACTATTAAATGGATCGTTGCCTAGATACAAATATCAAATTTTCAACTAAAAAAAATCTAAAACTTAGGTGAAACTTTTTGTGATCTTCAGTTTTGCAAAGAGTTTATGATCTGACATCAAAAGCATAATTAATACTTAAAAAAAGACAATTTTACTTTATCAAAATTCATCTTTCTGTGAAAGATGTTAAAGGTGAACACAAATAAGGTACCGATTAAGAGTAAGTATTTCCAAAGCACATATCTTATAAAGGATTAATATCCGTAAGGATTAATATCCGTAATACATAGAGAAGAAATAAAACACACTGATATGATAGCAAGAAATCAAATGAAAAATGAGCATCAGTCTGAACAACAAAATGATGAAGATATATGAATGGCAAATAAGCATATGAAATGGTGCTAAACACCTTTCAACATTAGGGAAACACAAATTATACCCATAATGAGATACCATTACATACTTAATAGAATGACTAAAATCATCAAACCTGACACTATCAATACTGCTAAGGATATAAAACAGCTGCAACTCTTATTCACTGCTGGTGAGAATTCAAAATGTCACAACCACTCTCAAAACTGTTTCTTATAAAATTAGATATGCATTATCATGCAACCCTAAAATCTCTCTCCAAGGTATTAACTCAAGTGAGATGAGCACTGATGTTCACACACAGAAAAGCCCATGAATATTTATAGAAGCTTTGTTCATAATCACCCAAATCTGACAACAATCTAGGTGCCAACTATAATATCTCCAAGCAGTGGAATAGGAGCATCCAGCAATACAGAGAAACAAATGATTAATTCACGCATCCAGGGTATTAAATGCATTTTGTCAAAAGAAAGGGGCTAAACCCAGAAGACTATTAAGTGATTATATTTAAATGATATTCCAGAGAAGATAAAAAAGTATAGAAATGTAAAAGAAATCAGTGATTACCAGGGGTTAGAACTGGCTGAAAGGGACAATTTGAGGGAAATTTTGGGTTGACAAACTATGCTGTATATTATTGTGGTGGTAATGATGATTGTCTGGTGGACTGATGAATTACTCTTCTTTATTTTAGAAGTTTGAGTCTAGGTAACTGAGATTGATTATGGTCCACCATCAGCCATCTGTTCCCACTTGCCTTTACCACAGTATCCTAAATTACTTTGAGCGTTTTTCAAAACACCTTAGACTGTTCATGTTTTAGCTTTTACTTCAGGTTGCATACTAACTAAAATCATGTGGAGTTCCTGTTACCATCGATAAAACATCAGAAAAAATAGTAAGAATCATCATATTTATTTTGCCAATTTTGCTCATCAAATGCTGGTAAATATTAAAACAGATTCTGTGATAAATCAATGATGAATTCTTTGCTCAAAATGTTTAGAGAAATTAAGGGTACCAGTGATGCAGGCACTTCATACTCCCAAGAGAAAAGTTATATTCCTTACGCCTTTTTTAAGTGTATACCTCATAGTTGAACAGCTTAGAGTCTTAATTGCATCTCAAACCCTATCACCTGTAAGCTATAGATTAGGCACCCTAAGCACAATTGCCTGAGTCACAAATTATAAGCACATGATGTTTCTTTTGAGGACCTTCCTAAATTGCCCTCATCAGTAACCAATATGCCCTTCTCATAAGTAATTTTATTTCTAGGCAAAATCCAGACATGATAACCCAGAATATCACCAGGGTCACAGTGAGATCTCATAATACCAATCTCCATGACTAAAGATACCGCTCCCCAAAGAAAGAAGGTGTATTTACCTCCAACCCTGATTCTTATCCGGAAACCTGTTTTTCTCCTTTTAACTATAAAACTTCTCACACTTCTTCCAAAAGTGGGGCACAGTCTTTAAGGCATTAGTCTGCTGTGACCCTTCGTTGCCTGGCAAAGCAATAAAGATATTTTTTTCTCCTCTACCGAAAACTCTGTCTCTGCATTTCAATTAGGCACCAGCAGACAGAGGACCGAATTCCGGCAACAAAAGGACATGATCTTTCAGTAAATATAAAACATGATATATGTAAAAATAAAGGTAAATGTATGCATATACACACACACTCCTATTCATACATGGCAGTGTATTAAGACAAGGCAAATTTATAATCCTAGAGTTCTGGGGTCAGAATTCCAACATGGGTCTTAGTTGGCTAAAACCAGTACATGGGCAGAGTAGTGTTTCTTCCTTGACGCTGTAGGAGAGAATCCACTTCCTTACCTTTTCCAGCGTGTACAGGCCTCCTGCATCCTTTGACTGGTGGCCCTTTGCTCCATCGTCAAGTCAACGGTGGTAGGCAAAGTGCTCCTGCCGCCGTCTCTCTGGTTCTCTGGAAGTAGGAAAGATTCTTTGCCTTTTAAGGGCTTGTGATAGATTGTGGTCACCTGGAATATCCATCATCTTCCACCTCTAGGTATCGAAGCTTACTTATTTCTACAAAATCTCTTTTGCCATTAAGTTAACATATGCAACAATTTTGAGGATGATTGTGTGGATATCTTTTGGGGCCATTATTCTGTATAAAGTACAGATGAAATATCAGACTTACCTGAAGATATCAAGTTATTTAATTCAAATAAATATATCCAGATTATAGAAGTACTCCTACAAACCAAAAATAAATGGTCAGAAAATGCAGTAGAGAAAAAGAGCAAAGCACTTGAATGCTCACCTCACCAAGAATAAATACAAAATACCCGTTTGCATCTGCAATGGATGTCAATATTATTAGTCAAAAGGGAAATGGAAATTAAAACCTTATTGCTAGACACCTACCACAGAGCTATTTTTTTTAATAGACAGTACTGACTTTGATAAAAATGTGGATTGATTGAGATTTTGATACATTGCATTTGGAAGTGTAAATTGGTAGAACGACTTTGGAAAACTGTATAGCAGTTTAAACTAATGCTAGATATATGCTTTCCTTATCATCCATTCACCCCCTCCTAGATGTATATGTATAGGAACAAGCACCTATATCCACCAAAGACATGGAGAAGACAGTTTGAAGTTTATTTTCAATGCTAATATATAATTGCCTTAAAGGTGAAGCAACTAAATCTGAATAAACACTAAGATAAATAAATCAGAGTTCCTGTTATGGCTCAGCGGAAACGAATCTGACTAGCGTCCATGAGGACACAGGTTTGATCCCTGGCCTTGCTTAGTGGGTTAAGGATCCAGCATTGCCATGAGCTGCAGTGTTGGTCACAGACACAGTTCAGTTCCCATGTTGCTATGGCTGTGGTGTAGGCCAGCAGCTACGGCTCCAATTCTACACCTAGCCTGGAAACCTCCATATGCCACTGGTGCAGGCCTAAAAAGGACCAAAAATAAAAAGATAAATAAATCATGATATATTTATGCAATGGAACATGAAACTCAATTAAAAAAAATAACAAACTACTACTACATGTAATAGCATGGGTCAGATGAGCAAAAAAAGCCACACAAAATAGTATATAGTATGTAATTGCACCCATATGCAGTTAAAAAACCAGCATAAATCCGCTGATAGAAGTCAGCAATTACTTGTGCAGGTGGTTTTATAGACTGGAATGTGAAATGAGAAAAGCTTTTATGGTATTAAAATGACATGTATCTTTACATAGGTTGTGGTTACACAGAGCTATTTATGTGTAACATCCTACTACATTACACCAAACATCAGTGCATTTTACTCCATGCATACAATAGTTCAATTAAAAACATAGAGTGACCTGGAGTACTTGTTTTTTTTCTTTTTTGTTGTTTTGCCTTATCTAGGGCCACACCCGCGGCATATGGAGGTTCCCAGGCTAGGGGTCTAACAGGAGCTGTAGCTGCCGGCCTACGCCACAGCCACAGCAACACCAGATCCAAGCCGCGTCTGCAACCTACACCACAGCTCACGGCAGCGCCGGATCCTTAACCCACTGAGCAAGGCCAGGGATCGAACCCGCAACCTCATGGTTCCTAGTCGGATTCGTTAACCACTGAGCCACAACGGGAACTCCTGTTTTCTTTTTTAATGGCAATTTCTGGGGCTAGCTCCCAGAGAGTCTGATTCATTAATCATGTTTTGATACAAAGTCAGTTTTTGTTTGCTTTTTCTCTTTTTAGGGCCGCACTCGCCACATATGGAAGTTCCCAGCCTAGGGGTCCAAGCGGAGCTACAGCCACTGGCCTACACCACAGTCACAGCAACGCCAGATCTGAGCCGCATCTGCAACCTACATCACAGCTCACAGCAATGCCAGATCCTTAACCCACTGGGCAAGACCATGGATCGAACCCACAACCTCATGGTTCCTAGTCATATTTGTTTCCTCTGCACCACAGCAGGAGATCCCAGAGTTGTTTAGAAAGTCTGCAGGTGATTCTAAACTGGGGTGTGGTTAGAAAGCCACTTTTATTAATATCATTGGAGGACTGAGATGAAAAGAGAGTGCCTAAAAACTAGACGACCAGCAATTTGGCTAGGTAAATTGCATTTATAGTGCAAATGTAAGCTAAAGCGGTAAAGGCACTTTGGAAACGTCCACTAGTGTTACATAAAGAGATTGTGGCAGGTTGACACTATTAACAATATTGGAAAAGTTCCCAAAAGGCCCAGGCTCCCGGAAGTTACAAGATGTTTCCCAATACTATTGGATAAGACTATTTCCAGGAATTGGAAGATCATGGCATGCAAGTTTAGCCTCCCAGCCACTGCTTTCTACTCATTTTGTAGGTATTTTATCTTAAAAATATATATGTAATTGGAGATATGATAAATGTCTTGAAGGACAAGTTCGAGTACAGTTAAGATCTTATATCTTTGTAATTTTCTCTCCTCCCTCTTGTACTAGTGTTCTTTGCAGCTCTAAATTCCAATCTCTGTCCTCCTAACATAAGACCTTATTGCTATTTTATGCAATCAATGGTAGGTGTATTCACTGACATGTTTTCTATTTTAAATGCTTCTCTTTTAATTTCAAATCTCTTTTAACCATCTGGGATAATTTTCTCTCTGCCTTTTATATTTTTGTAAGTATAGATGAACTATCTCACTTTATCTTTGAAAAGATTTTAGTTCCAATTCTATTGGATAATAAGTCCTTTGGTAAAGAATCTGGACTATATATATTTACTTTACCAAGAAAAATTTTGATATACTGATCCTGGGTTCCATTGTTCCTCATATGATACCAGATTTCAATGCACTCGGTATTTATCTGAGGCAATCCAACTACCCTACACTAATTTTTTTTTCATTTATTTATTTATTTATTTATTTATTGTCTTTTTTTATTTTTTGCCTTATCTAGGGCCGCACCCACGGCATATGGAGGTTCCCAGGCTAGGGGTCTAACAGGAGCTGTAGCTGCCGGCCTTCACCACAGCCACAGCAACACGGGATCCTTAACCCACTGAGCAAGGCCAGGGATCGAACCCGCAACCTCATGGTTCTTAGTCGGATTCATTAACCACTGAGCCAGACGGGAACTCCTACACTAATTTTTAAATTTCCAACTTGCCTTTGATTTTTAGAAGTTTTGCCTAATATACGCATACTTGTTACTTAGTGTTTTAAGGCTCCTTGAATCTGTAACTGTGTGTTTCACATAAGTTTATATTTCCATAATTTAGGCCTTTTTACTTATTTTTCAGTGTTTTTTTCCAGTTACTAACCAGTTATTTCCTCAATTATATCTATTCTTATCCCCACTGGTTTTGGATTTTTTTGCATCTTTTCCCTTGATTAATACAAAACAATAAAATTAATTAATTTATATACAAATAGATGATAAATTTTACATACATAAGATTCTCTATAGTCACCACTTAATAAAGATATTAAACATTTATAACATCCTGGTAGGTTCCTTTCTGTACCATCTCAGTCAATGATTATATCAAAAATTGCAGTTAGTAATTTCATATTGGTTATCAAAATCTAGTTTTGCCCTTTCTTTTTTGGTCAGGCTAGGGTCAAATCCCAGGCTAGTGTCAAATCGGAGCTATAGCTGCCAGCCTATGCTACAGCAACCAGTTTCTTAACCCACTGAGTAAGGCCAGGGATCAAACCCGTGTCCTCCTGGATACTAGTCAGGTTTGTTAACCATTGAGCCACAACAGGAATTCCTAGTTTTGCCCTTTTTGAATTCATTTCAAATACAAGTCCTTCAAAATATGTTTTGCAAATATTTTCTCCTAGACTGTGGTTAACTTTTTTGTTTCTTCTATGAATATAATTTTAATATATGTTACTTTCTGTTTTTCAAAATCCTACATTAATGTTCATTGTGGGGAGTATTTTTTGTTTCTTTTGCAAGGTGCTTTCTGGATTCCAAAACTTGAATTTCATTAGTTATGGAAAATTCTCTGGTATGTCCTCACTTATTAAACTTCTTCCTCCTTTCTGTTTTACCTGCTTTATATTTTTGGAATAAAAAATGTTTTATTCTTCCATTACTTTAACTTCTAGAGTTATCATCTAAGCTCACAATCTTTTCATTCTTTATTCTATTTTGTAAAAGATGTATTTAATCCCATATCCAAATGAACCTATTTTTCAGCATCTATTATATTTGTATACCCATCTTCTTTGTGTGATTCCAATATTTGTTTTTTATTCTGAAGATATTATTTTTATGTTACATTTTGTTCTGCTCTGTGTTCATGTATATCTTGTTCCTTCCTTTCAGTTGTGTATTAACGTTTCATATCTGATGTATGCTTAGTTCAAATAAACAATCATCTTCATTATTTTGAAAGGATGTGAAGTGTTTATTTGAATTTTTGTATTTTGATTGGATTTTAAAAAAGAATCTGCTAAAAACATTAATCAAGTTGAAAAGATATTCCAACTTTTTTGTAGACTTTAACTTGACTGTGATTGACATTTTTATCTCCTATATGCTACTAGTCTCTCTCTTTTTTTTTTTTTCAGGGACATCTTTAACTGTTTTTTATTTATCAAATTTATATTCATGATCAATATAACATCTTTACATACCTATTATAATATTAAGTATTTCCTAAACAAGATAGCTAATTACCTTTTTTAAGAACCATGCATGTTTTAGTTGAGAAGAAGGAGAAGGAAATGGAAGAGGAGGAGAAACAAAAGGAAAAGAGAGAGAAGAAAAACAAACAAAAGAAGGACGAAAATCCAGAGGAAGACAAGGAGCAAAAGAAATACAGATAGAAATAAAACTGGAAAAAAGAATAGAAGAACATGTGATTATGTAAAGAGACCTTTCCTATGGGAATTATCTCCTTTACATAGACCATTATCATCATTAAAATATATCCATCCCATAATATATTCAGTATCACAAAAACTTGACTAAGAAATAATATATTTGGTTGCTACTTTATAAATACAGTTTTTAAAAGATTTATAAGTTTTTAAAAGATTTTAAAGTTTTTAAAAGATTTATAATTAAAGTTTTTAAAAGATTTATAATTAAATTTTAAGTGAACTTTTTCTTTGGAGCATTTTATTAACATATTACAAATTGTTCATGTTTTTAGAGATGAACAAAATTTATCATTACTTAAATATATTTATTTTGTAATTGCTTTGTGGGTGGAATTTTATGAAACATTGCCAAATCAGGCACTATTTTAAAATGTGCGATAGCTGGCACATTTTTGAAATTTATAAATTTAGAAAAAATAGTTCAGATACAAAGTTAGTTCAGATACAGAGAAACAAGAATATGAAAAAATAGATAAACACTATGTAAGTTTATTTTTCCTGTGTTGGAAAAACCTAACATCTAACAAATTTTAACATCTAAGAAACGTTCTCACATCTAATGAAATGTTTAGTCTCACAAAGAAATATACATATTAATAATAGTCCAACTTGTGAAATATAAGTTTCGTTTATAGACATCAAAATTAAAAATTTATGTAATATATTATGGACACATCCATCTATATCCATATGTTCTTTTTATTTCATTTTAACTTTCTATTTTAACTCTCTTATAAACCACACAGTTCTGAAATGAAGCACTTATCAATTTGGGGCTTATCAATTATGTTAATTATTTTCTCCAAACACTTCAAAAAATATGCTGATAATGTTGTTATATATATTTAATAAAATATGTTGATATAAATGTTTAAAATATATTAATATGTGTTACTTAAAGTACATTAACATAATTTCAAAAATTATTTACTATTACTGTCAAAAAGTAATTTAATTCACTTACCTTTAAAAACATGTATTAGAAAACTTTTTTTTTCTGCCTATTTTTTTTTAGGGCCACACTTGTAGCATATGGAAGTTCTCAGGCTTGGGGTGGAGTTGGAGCTGCAGGTGCTAGCCACAGCCACAAGCACAGCCGGAGGAGGAGCTGAGCCACTTCTGTCACATACACCACAGCTCAGAACAATGCTGGATCCTTAACCCACTGAGCAAGCCCGGGGATCGAACCCACATCCTCATGGTTACTAGTTGGGTTTGTGACCACTGAGCCACCATGGGAACTCCCTAGAAAAGCATTTTGAAAAAAGAAAAAAAGGAAGAAAGAGATAGAAAGAAAGAGAGAAAGAAAGAAGGAAGGAAGGAAGGGAGCAGAGAGAAAGAAAGAGAGAAAGAAAGAGAAAGAAGGAAAGAAAAAGCATTTTGAGTGAAATCATCAAATTCATATAAAATATAAGATCAACAAGCTAACCTAATTCGCTTTTAATTGGAAAAAAAAGCCAAAAGTCAATGATGTGTTATTTTACATAGTACTAATTTAAAAATCAACAATTTTGAACTTCGGTGTGGTTTTATAATACTAAAATATTTGCATATTGAAAAGATTGCTATTAATAATGAAATCCGGAAATACATTTATATGATTGGAATTCTCTCCCCCTACACACAACATACAAAAGTACTGTAAGACATTTTTGATATCACAAAGCTGAAATTAGTGAGGGAAAATCAGAACAGTAATGAACCTATTGTGATATTCTAAGTTTGGGGAAGACCATAAGAAATCTGCCCTGATCTTTCTGATTCTTTAAATATTCTCCATTGCTGCTTTGAAATCTACAAATGTACACATATTGCTACAGGTATTTACCTTTCCTGGAACTTGCATTTATTTTAAAAACACTTAAAAGTATTAATCAGCACCTGTTATTTTACAGTACTTTAGGTTTTCTAATGTATTTACTAGAGGGTGCTCCTGCCTCAAAGAAACAAGTACCTACTCATAAGGCATAGAAAAACATAATAATATTTTTTCTGAAAATGAATATATCTACAAATACTGACTTAATGAAAAGGATGGTATTTTACAATATTGGAATATCTCTTTTTTTTTTTTACAATGAAAGATGTTATTTAAGTCATTACATTTGTGGTCTAGTTAAAATTTTCATAATCTCTGACCAGAGATTTCAAATAACCAACAATGAGATACAAAAATTAGCAGAAGAAGCTTGCATTGAAAAGAGAAGCCTTTTCAGATTGGAGGCAGCTATCTTCACCAATAAAATTTGGAGATGTCCAAAGTGCCTACAATACTGGATTTCCTTCAGAAGTCTGCATTTCGAATCACCATCAATTACAGCATAAGTAAGAAAGAACGTTAGAGCTCTTGGATGTAAGACATGTAACATCAGTTCATTTGTTTTACAGAATCCTAAAGTGAGACAAGCCCATCATTTTGAATATGTAAAGATTTTCTTTCAAAAAACTGCCTTGGATTAATTAATCTAGAATGGAGAAGAATATCTAAAAGTAGAAAGCATAAAGAAACAGATCCAACCTCAAAAAGAAAAATAAATATATAAATAAATAGGAATTTGCAAAAGTAAAATAGAGCTTTGCAGTATTATTTGTTATGGTGAAAAGACTGAAAATCATATATTTTAAAAATTACCAGGGAGTTCCCATTGCAGCTTAGCGAAAACAAACCTGACTAGTATCCAAGAGCTTTTGAATTCCTGGCCTCACTCGGTGGGTTAAAGATCCTGCATTGCTGTGAGCTGTGGTGTGGGTCTCAGACATGGCTTGGATCCAGCTTTGCTGTGGCTGTGGTGTAGGCCAACAGCTCAGCTCCCCTTCAACTTCAACCCCTAGCCTGGAAACTTCTGTATGCTGCAGATGTGGACCTAAAAAATGAAAAAAAATATATATATACCATAAGCACCTGATCAATATATAATATTTCTTTCTAAATGAAGAGATAACTATCAAAATTCAATTTTTAAATGGTTATATTATCATATTAATGGAAAAAATAATTTACACTAACTTGGGCAGAAGCATTAGTAAGTCAGAAATTGTAGCTGTAATATATGAGGGTCTTATTTTTCACAGCATTATACTGCCAAACAAAATCTTAGATGGAAATTGATGTTCCATTAGAGTCTATAATTATTGACTTGGCCATTAACTTGCTACTCACTGAAGGTAGTTATAAATGATTTCCCAGCTTTTGCTGGCAGGTAGAGGGGCTGCAAATTGAGCAATAGTCTCAATTCCTATTTAAGATTCTCTAGTCAGTGAAGTAAAATTGATAGTTGCCAGCATTTTGAGGCTTATTTATGATAACTATACAAATCTGAGCATGTGCTTGCAGTTGTTGACATGCTTGTAATTGAATACCACTCATTAAAAATTATAAAAAGACCATGCTACTTCAAAATTGAAGTTAACCAGTTAGTCCTATGTTAGTCTTATATTTTTCTTCCTTACTATCTACAACTCTATATTTTAAACGGTAGCATTTTCAAAAATGAATATTAAGCCCAATTTAAAAATTGATTAAGGAGTTTCCTGGTGGCCTAGCAGTTAAGGATTTTGTCACTGCTGTGGCTCTGTTAGTGACTGGCCCAGGAAACTCCACATGGCCATAGTCATGGCCAAAAAAAAAAAATTAAGTAGTGTAAACAAAAATTATATCAAAATAGGAGTTCCTGTTGTGGCGCAGTGGTTAATGAAACCGACTAGGAACCATGAGTTTGCAGGTTCGATCCCTGCCCTTGCTCAGTGGGTTAACAATCCGGCGTTGCTGTGCGCTGTGGTGTAGGTTGCAGACATGGCTTGGATCCTGTGTTGCTGTGGCTGCGGCGTAGGCCAGTGGCTACAGCTCTGATTAGACCCCTAGCCTGGGAACCTTCACATGCCGTGGGTGTGGCCCTAAAATGACAAAAGGCAAAAAAAAAAAATTATATCAAAATAGTATGTTTTTATGAATCATGTGTAAGTGTGGCATAATATTTACTATGGGGATATTCTTGTGTTTTCTGTAACATGGAGTGAAATTTAAACCTTTTAGAAAAGAAGGGTTTAAATTAGTAATGTAAATATACACAAAGCATATTTAACAGCATAAGGTGTAAACTGACCTATTTAATATGTATTTAAAATTATATTATGGCTTTAAATTCAAAACTTTTAATTTGATATAAATTCATATATTTATATTCTAGGATTGGTAAATGATTTTGCTGTAACAGTAAAAATAAAAAAATCTTTCTGTGTATAGCACTGAAACAAATATATATTTCTATATAAAACATAGATAATTTGCAAGAAAGTTGAGTTACAGTGTGAAAAATACAAGGTAAAATAATCAGGAAATAGACAATCGATTCATGCCACCATTTTTAATAGCAGGACAAAAACTTTTACTTTCTCTTGAAATTTAGTGAACTCAAAAGAATGTACCTCATCTCTAAATGGCTTAGGTTTTAGGATACTTAGGATTAGAGATTGCAGTCTTCTTTTCATATTATGTTAAGATCGTGTGGAATTGAATGACTAGTGTCCTAGTAGTTATTTCTCCAATGTAAGTTGTCATTAATCAATTGTGTTTTAATAAGATTTCTGTTTAACTTTCACTTTCCCAGCAACAAGCCAGCTTTTAACTCTTGACATAAGGCAGTGAAAAGAGTAGCAACTTACACTGTTTATGATCCTCATTTGAGTAATGCATACACAAATTGGCAGAGAGGCAGCCATATCGCCTGGCATAGATGATTGTCATGTCTTAGCAAATGAAGAGAGCCCTGGGGCCTTAAGAACCCTCAACTATTAATATTGGTTTTTCCACAAGGCAGTTACATAAACTGACAGTTTGGCAGAAGCATGCCTTCTTGCATACTCATATACTGATTATGTCTGAAATAGCATTAATGCCACTAAGTTTTCAGTTACTCACACTTGAGTTTAAAAAGTCTTTACAGAAGCAAAAAGTATAAAAATTATCTTGATGTGGATGTGATTTCTATTACAATGTAAGTTATCAGACTGAATACTTTAAAAAAATAGTAAAACGTGTGATCTTTTTTCTGAATATATCAACCGTTCATGGAATGAGCTTCCAAATTTTAGACTTCAGAAGTGTATAACGTTTCTCACAAAAGGAATTTGGACTTACAGACCACTAAGATTTTCAATTGATGTAAATTTTGTCTGAACATAAAAATAATGTTTTTATAAACAACTTGTATCAATTTTTTTATTATGTAAAAGTCATTATATGAAAGTATTTGGGATTTTTAATGTATTCTGTTTGTATCTGTTGTGATAAATGTGTGTTATTTGTTTTTGTTTTGTATGTTACAGTAATTGATTGAACAATGTACAAGCAACTTAGTTTTCTCAGGATACTTAGTCATGGTGCAATTGAGTCATGGTGCAAAATTCTTGGTGTATATTATTGATTAAGTTTATTATATTTCATTGAGAATCTTTGCATCTATATCCATAAGGAGTATTATTGTCTAGTTCTTTTTGTTTGTTCTGTTTAGTAGAATTCAGTGGTGGAGACATTTGGGACTGGGATTTTCTTTATGAGACATTTCAAAGTTACACATTAAATCATCTTATCTGCTTTAATTTAATTCTATTAAGATTTTATATTTCTTTCTTCAATGTAATCCCTATCAAAATATCAATGTCATTTTTCACAGAACTAGAACAAATAATTTTAAAATGTATAAACTTCTATGGAAATAAAACAGACACTGAATCGCCAAAACAATCTTGAGAAAGAAGAACAGAGCTGAAGGAATCATGCTCCCTGACTTCAGACAAACTGGTAGTAATGAAAACAATACGGTACTGTCACTAAACATATACATAGATCGATGAAATCAGTAGAAGAATGGAATAGACATTTTTCCAAAAAGAAAATGCAGATGATGAGGCATCATCTCACACCTTTCATAAAGGCTATCATCAAAAAGAACACAGACAACAAATGTTGAGGAGCATAGGGAAAAAAGGGAACCCTTGTAACTGTTGGTGTGAATGTAAATGAGTTCAACCACTGTGAAAATAGTATGGAGGTTTCTCAATAAACTAAAAATAGAACTACCATATGACCAGCAAGTCCCTTCCTTGCTAGGCTGTATATCAAGGAAAAGCAAAAACATTAATTGAAAAGATACATGCACCCCAGTGTTTATAGCAGCATTATTTACAATTGCCAAGATATGAAAGCCTCCTAAGTGTCCAGCAACAAATGAATGGATACAGAATATGTAGTACACACACACACACACACACACACACACACAAACACACACACACTGGAATACTACTCAGCCATAAAAATAATTAAAATTTGCCATTTGCAGCAACGTGGATGAACTTGGAAGGCACTGTGGTAAATGAAATAAGTCAGACAAATACAGATATTGCATGATATCACTTATATGTGGAATTTAAAAAATACAACAAACTAGTGAAAATAGCAAAAAAGAAACGTACTAACAGTTGGGGTTACCAGTTGGAAGGGGGACAATATAAGGGTGAAGGAGTGAAAGGTACAAACTACTGGGTATAAGATAGGCTACAGGAGGTACTGTAAAACATGAGAAATATAGCCAAAATTTTGTAATAACTCTAAATGGAAAGTAACCCTCACAAATTGTAAAAAAAATAAAAATAAGAATTCCTGTTAATTCCTTCAGCTAAGGATTCAGTGTTGTCACTGTTGTGGCTTGGGTTCGTTCCCTTGCTTAGGAATTTCTGAGTGCCACAGGCATGACCAAGAAAAGCAAATAAAAAATTAAAAAAGATTTCCCATTGTGGCACAGTGGAAATGACTCTGACTGGTACTCATGAGGATGTAGGTTCACTTCCTGGACTTGCTCAGTGGGTTGGGGATCTGGTGTTGCTGTGAACCATGGTATAGGTCGCAGATGCAGCTTGGATCCCGTGTTGCTATGGCTGTGGCATAGCTGTAGCTCAATTCCACCCCTAGCCTGGGAACTTCCATATGCCCCAGGTACAACCCTAAAAAAAAAAAAAAAACTTCCAATAAGAGCAAAAGAAAATTTGGAAAGGAACATAGTGGAAGATTAAGATGAAATGGAAAATGCACAGAATATTCTCAGAGATATCTGAGAATATTTGTTTGGTTCATGTACGCTTATGCCATCAACATACAATATTTCACACTTAATAAATTTAGTATCACCTCTTCCTGTGTAAATTCTGTAATCTCAGAAATAAACTTTCCTCCTATTCTTCCAAATGTAGCATTTGCAGGTTTTACAAGCATCACCTTTGGTTACAGGGCAAAGATAGACACAGGGAGGCATGGCAATCACTGGGCAGGTGGTAGAGACTGTAGCTGGAGAGGAAAATCATCTCTTGCTAAACACACACCCTCTTGAAGATACTGTTATATCATACCTGTTTGTTTTATCAGTAAATATCCCACAAATTTTGGAGTTCCCTTGTGGCTCAGTGGGTTAAGGGCCCAGAATTATCACTGTGGTGGCTCAGGTTACTATGTGGTGTGGGTTCAATCCCTGGCCTGGGAACTTCCACAAGGTGTGCGTGTGGCCAAAAAAGAAAAAAAATTTCCCCAAATTTAATTCCTGAGTTGACCACTCTTTAGAGTTTAACCAACATTTTCTTTAAAGGGCCATACAATAAATAACCTTAGGCTTTGTAGATTGTACAGTGTGTGCCATAACTAATCAACTCTCTCATTACAGTGCAGAAGCAACCATAGATAATGTGTGAATAAATGAGTACAGCTATCTTCCAGTAAACCTATTTACAAAATTGGGTGCAAGGCTGTAACTGTCCTGAGGGTTTTAGCTTGCTATCCTCTGCTCTACTTTATCATCAGCTCCATAATGATAAGTACCGACTTGCATCTGACCCTGTCACTTCTTTCTTACACCTCAAATCTTTCTGCTTTCTCCTCTGGTACATTACCAGAAAAATATCCTAAGTTCTCAAACTCTTCTTTGTTGTACCTGAAACATATCCCTCCCATATGGCACCATTTCCAGCATCCTTCTCAAATGAAGGTACTGTATTATCCACATCTTCAGTTTTATTCCTCCTGGCTTCTTCAGCCATCAACTCCCAGGAAAACACAAAAACTTGTCACCAATAGAAACTTTCCTAATCTAAAAATCACTAACCGAAGCTTGTTGCTTTCTAAACACAACCTCCCATCTTTCTGTGCTTTTTTCTCCAATATCTTTTTTATTTTATTTTATTTTATTTTTTTCTTTTTAGGGCCACACCCGCGGCACATGGAGGTTCCCAGGCTGGGGTTGAATCAGAGCTGTAGCCGCCAGCCTACACCACAGCCACAGCAACAACGCCAGATCCAAGCTGCGTCTGCGACCTACACCACAGCTCACGCAAACTGGATCCTTAACCCACTGAACAAGGCCAGGGATCGAACCTGCACCCTCATGGATGCTAGTCAGATTCATTTCCGCTGAACCACGACAGGAACTCCTCCAATAACTTTAAATGTTTCTATAATTTATAAAATCTAGACTCTAATTATTAGCTAAAACTTCACCCTATCAAGTAACCCTAAAACTGCTCACTTTCTTGCTTGTCCAGTTTGTGTTTTGTATCTGTGATTCCCCTGTCATATTGATACATTCACTACGCTATCTTATCCCACTGTATTTGCTGTATTTGTCTTATAAACCTTATAGTCCAAAGGAAGCTAATTGGTTTTCTTCACTTGAGTAGGGGAGTTCTGCTGCAAAGAATCACACACCAAGCAAGAGGAAAGTCACTCTAAAATCATAATTTAGTGCCTTAAATGAACCTTCAGCAGCTCCTGGGAAATATCTTATAATCTATGTACAAAGAGCTCTTCTATAATCTTGAAATGTGCCAGGCATTTCTCACATTCTTTACACCTCAAAACTCCCCCACCTTTACCTCCCTTAATCCACTCATGAGAAGTTCTGATCTACTGCCAAATCTCTGTACACAAACGTGCAAAACTACTTCTATTGGATTCACTCTATTTCTTCTGTCCCTCAATTATATTAAAAGCATTGTCTCTCATACTAAAGCCAAACCCTTCTCCAATCCTTTGATACCACCTCTTCCAATCACATATTATCTATCAAAATAAAAATGTGCTTAAGAATTCAACATCGAGGGAGTTTTGGTTCAGCAGGTTAAGAACTTGACTAATATTCGTAAGGATGCAGGTTTGATCCCTGGCCTCCCTCAAAGGATTAAAGGATCTAGTGTTACTGCAAGCTATGGTGTAAGGTCACAGAGGCAACTTGGATCCTGCTTGCTGTGGCTCTGGTATAGGCCAGCAATTGTAGCTGCCATTTGACCCTTAGCCTGGGAGCTTCCATATGCCTCAGGTGCAGCCCTAAAAAGAAAAAGAAAAAAGAAAAAAAGAAAAGAATTCAAGATCTAAAAGTATATATCCCTTTGTTTTGGATCTCACATTAACCTATCTCTTCCTTTCTCTTCACATCCAAATCTACAGAAATATTTGTATGTATAACTGCAGTGGCAAATTTTTTTCTGACTGATAACTATTTTTCTTTTTGTTGGTAATAGCAAAAGGTTTTCCTTGAGGAAAGGATGTTCTTCTACCTGATTAATGTGCTTCAAGAGGAGATGATATTTTCTTTGGTTTCAGATTTGGAAGTGTGAACACAGCCTCAGTGGTCATTTGGTTAAAGTAGCTTCATGGTGTTTGGTTAAGAATGGCTACCTGTCTCAATTAGAGACTTTCAAAACATTTTTGTGGGTTAAAAAGCAGAATTTCTGTTTTCTCACCAGAACTTAAACTTTAGCAAATATAAGCCTGGAGTGCTGATCCTGACTGTGAAGAAATCAAGTAATAATAGAGGAAAGGAGAGACTAAATTAGAGAACAATAAACACCTGACCATATAATTTGACCACCTGATTTATACTTTACCAGAAGAATTGTCACTGAACTTTTAGTAATATTATGAAATAGTTCATCCTTTTTTATTAGTTTGAATTATGCACTGGTTACTTATATCAGCTATCCTAAATATACTTGTAATTGCATGTAATTTACTCATTTTTCTCATGATCCAATATAGCAAACACTCATTATTCTAACAAAGCAAATTCTGCTTTGCTCACCAAAAGCTGCTACATGACAAAATCCAGTAGACCTTGTCTATCTTGTTTCACTTAACCACTTAGCATCATTTACAAGTGCTTAATACTTCCTTCTTCTTTACATAACATGGGAAAATTGTGGAAATATATTGTACATGTCTTTTGTAATAGTGTAAGTCTGCCTTGTGAGGTTTAAGACTCTCTAAAATAAGTTCCAACAGAAATCTCAAAGATGTTGACTCTTTGGCTCAACCAAAAATATATTCTCCCAAAGTGCCAGATGTGTGTTATTACTTAAGCATAGACTGCTTTAGTAACATGAATAACATGTACATTTTTCATTTACTAGATCAAATTCACAATTTAATTTTGACCAGCTGTCTACCTGATTTTTTTTATGTCAAGGGTTTTACAAATAATATAAGAAATGGGCAGACATATTTTCACAGATATTTTGGACAGTTTCTATGACATTAGCATCAGTGAATAGATAGCTTGAGTGTTAGAATGGCTTTTTCAAATCCAGGTTAGGTAATGTCTTGCTAAATAATTACAGTAAGCTCTTTAAGTCATCCTTTCTGCGTGTGTGTGTGTGTGTGTGTGTGTGCGTGCGTGCGTGTACGCACATACACATGCTCACCCACGTATGGTTTCAGAGAAGCAGAGGAGGTCCTAAAAAGATAAGATAAATAATGAAATTTAGTTAAAAAAAGATTCATGGAAAATTGTTCAGTCCCTATAAATACATTCTATCCAATGAAGAATATTTGAAATATTCCTATAAACAGTGTTTAATAGTAGTCAAAGGGGTGAAGATTGATTTATTAAAAACTCTCTTGGGAGTGACATCAGCAAAATGGACTAGGAGATCCCAGTACTCATGTCCCCCCAAAAATATCAGTTTAAAGAACCATCCATAGATGAATATACCTTTATGAGACTCCCAAACCAGATGAGAAGTTATAGTACTTCATTTGAGCACAGAAATGAAAAAAGATTCTTTGGAAAAGTTAAGAACAGTTTACTTTACCTCAGCCACCTTTCCCCCAAACCAAAACTGGCTAGCGCTAAGTGAAAGCCCCTCATGGGATTTCTTGCAGAGGAAATAGAGGGCAAAGTGGACACCAGACCTCCCAGCATTCAGAGCAACTACTCAAGAAGTGTGTTTCTTATGCATTTCACTCAACAGACTGAAGGAATCAGCTTGATTATGTTGCTTAGGGGTAACTAGGAACAAAGACAGAGGGGAACTACCACCATCTAGCGCATGAATATTAACAGCTGGCCTAGCACCACAACTCCTATAATCCAATAGCTGAAAAACAGACAATTTATTTAAAAAATGGACAAAGTAAATGAAAAGGTATTTCTCTAAAGAAGACACATAAATGGCCAATAAGTATGTGAAAAGGTACTCAATATCACTAACCATCAGGGAAATACAAATCAAACCATAATGACATATCACCTGATACTTGTTAGGATGCTACCATTATAAAACAAAACAATGCAATACACAAACAAAGATAAACAGGTATTGATAAGGATGTGGAAAAACGAGAACTTTGTCGACTGCAGGCGGTAAGGCAAATTGATATAGTCACTATGGAAAACTATCAAGTTTCCTTAAAAAATTGTAAATAGAACTACCATATGATCCAGCAATCCCACTTCTGGGTATTTATCCAAAGGAAATGAAATCAGTATCTCAAAGAGTTACCTGAACGCTGTTATTCATTAGTCACTATGGCCAAGACTTGGAATCAACTTAAATATACATTGATGGATGAGTGAATAAAGAAAATGTGTTATATACACATAGTGAAATATTATTCAGTCTTATAAAAAATAAATCTTTCCATTTGTATATACATACAGTGAAATATTATTCAGCCTTATAAAAAATAAATCTTTGCCATAACGACCTAGAGAATACTATGCTAATTAAAATAAGTCAGATGCAGAATGACAAATATTAAATTATCCCACATGTACTGGGAAACTGTGAGTCAAATTCATAGAAGCAAAGAGTAGAATGGTAGTCGCCAAGACATGGGGACAGGAGAAATTGTACAGGTATTGGTGAAACTGTACAAAGTTCCAGTTATGCAAAATAAATAACCTCTAGAGATCTACTGTGCAGTATAGTGACTATAGTTAACAATTCTTAACTGTTTATTAAAAATTGCTAAGAGGATAGGAGTTCCCTTTGTGGTTCAGTGTGTAAAGGACTAGACGTTGTCTCTGTGAGGATATGGGTTCAATCTCTGATCTTACTCAGTGGTTTAAAGATTCAGCATTGCCACAAGCCATGAGGTAGGTCACAGATGTGGCTCACATCTGGTGTTCTCTCAGCTTGGATTCAACTCCTGGCCCAGAAACTTCCATATGCCTCAGGTGTGGTCATAAAAAGAAAAAAAAAAAAGCTAAGAAGATAGCCTTTCTGTTGTGTCCATACCACTCATGCCCATAAACACACACACAAAATTTGATGGATACATTTATAGCATTGATTGTGGTGTTGGTTTCATGGGTATAAATTTATATCCAAACTCATCAAGCTGTGTACATAAAATATATATTGCTTTGTGTATGTCAATCATGCTTCAATAAAGTGATTACAAATCTTTTTGTACTGGAGATTTCAGTGAAGCTTATGAAGTTTCAAAGTTTTTAGATACAAGATGTGAATATAATTTTTAAATGTTATCATGGTCCATAAAAAATAATAATGTGAACCAAGATTATGAGACATTGCTATAAATCTTAGTAAAGAACACAAGTTTCGAAGTAAGACTGAATAGTTTAATATTTGCAAGGAAAATAACATTCTGCCAAGAATTCACACTAAAATTTATAGGTGAACAGATTTTGTGAAATCATTAAATGCTATTCATTCTGTGTGATGATGTTGTTGTATTGGATTTACTGTGTGTAAAATGATTTCGTATGCTAATTTAAATGGATTAAGGTTCTGCCATGGAGTCTTTATGCATATGTGCATGAATATTTCCTTATGTTATGCTTGGGTGTTCTCCAATCTCATCCGCAAGTGAAAAATGAACTTTAGGTGAAATTCTAATTGATACCAAAATACTGATTTCATCAGATATGAACATTTTTACATATGCCTTGAGTAAAGTGAGGAAGAAATCTGTAGACTTGAAAAATGTAAGCTCATTCACAAAAATAAAGGAACATACATTGAGTGTTTGGCATTATGTAGATAATATTTCATTGGAGGGTACAACCATAAGTTGGCATTTGAATGTTAATGTTTCTCAGTTTTTTAACAGCTTTGTAGTTTGAACATATATAGTTTGATGTGACACTAAAGCACAAGATGTAAGAAATATGTTATAGCTATGTGATAAATAAAGAGGAGGGAAAATTGGATTGTTGAAATCATGGACAACATTTTACGAAGCTCTTGCATGAGAGTAACACTACTAGGTTCTCTGTGATGTAAAGCGTAAAATAAAAATGTAAAACATAAACTACTTTACTACCACACTGCTATGTGGTTTCAGCATTTCATCTTGTTTAACATTCATGTCAGATTCTTTTTCGTATTAAATAATGTCTTATCTTTGATTTATACTTATCAAAAATTAGATTAAAAAATAGTTCCTATTGTGGCTCAGCAGGTTAAAAACCCAACTAGTATCCATGAAGATGCAGGTTTGATTCCTAGCCTTTCTCAGTGGATTAAGGATTCAGTTTTGCCAAGAGCTGTGGCATAGGTCACCGATGTGGCTTGGATCTGGCACATTGCTGTGCCTATGGCATAAGATGGCAGCTATGGCTCCAATTTGACCCCTAGCCTGGGAACTTCCATATGTTGAGGGTGCGGGCCTAAAAAGCCAGAAAAAAAAAAAAAAGGTATTCATTTGTATAATTTACTCTAAGCTCACCAAGTACCCTTATTAACTACTGTAGCAGTATTTCTATACAGGAAAATACTACAGTTCCTGGAATTGATTCAACTGAATATGTATATAATTTGTAGGATCTCATCCATAAAATATAACTTTAAAAAATATCAGAGTTCCCATTGTGCCTCCATGCTAACGAATGTGACTAGTATCCACGAAGATGCAGGTTCAATCCCTGGCCTCTCTCATTGGGTTAAGGATCTGGCATTATCGCGAGCTGTAGTTTAGGTCGCAGATGTGGCTCGGATCTGGCACAGCTATAGCTGTGGTGTAGGCCAGCAGCTACAGCTCCGATTGGACACCTAGCCTCGGAATCTCCATATGTTGCAGGTGCAGCCCTAAAAACACAAATAAAAATTAAAATAAATAAATAAAAATATCTAGTAAGTTCATCAAATAATAAAATATAATCACATTAGACAAACACATTCCACATAAGAATAACAGTAATATAGATTTAGAAAATTATATGGTTAAAATTTATTATAGTTCACTAATTTTATCAAGAATAATTTTTCTGCTTCTGATATACTTTAAAATTTATCCAATTTTTTAATATATAAACATAAGCTGCTTTTATTTCTTAGAACACATTTTAACGTTAAAGTAGTTTAAATTTATCAATAATAAAGCAAAATTTTAATCTTCAATAAACATTTAAAAACTTTAATGTAATTATATTTAGTAACAGTTTTACCACAGCAGTTTCTCAATTTTGGCATTAAATTATATGATTACTTATTCCAAGTTATTTGGTCACTAAAATTAGCTAAGTTACCTTTTTTTTTATAGACTCCTTCCTGTACCAAATCTTCAAAATGTTATGAATTATGAGATAGAAACTATAAAACTGTAACTGCATAAAATAACTAGATATTTTACTAGAAATTATATAAGGAATATCCAAAAGATAGAAAAGAAAAAGGACTGGCTTGAAGGATGATATCACACCTAGCTTGCTTGAGATATAGGCTTGAAAATATGCTTCAAGTTTTCCATATGTTCAAAGATGGTAGATATCAATAGAAGGAACAGACATAATGTCATATGACCTTTCAGTTGTATTGCTAGGTAATTGCCCAAGATGAAAGAAAACAGGCCTGCATACACTCTAGGGCACAGATGTTCATAGTAATTTCATTGATAATAGTTCAAAACTGGAAAGCTAAAAGTCTGGACAAGTTTTGTTATATCTCTACAATGAAGGGTGATTTCTCACAGAAAGTAAAGTAATACCGTTGTACACAACATGAAAGAGCTTAGGACACATTGTACTGACAGAAATAAATGATGTTCAAAAAAAACAAAAACATAGTGTTCTTCCACTTATTTGAAATTCTAGTAATGATAATAATATCTATAGAAAGAGTAAATGGTTGAGTAAAGTCAGGGGCAGAATTAAAGAAATTATAAAGTAGAACAAAGAATTTTTTAGATTGATGGAAATATTCTGCATCTTGCTTTTCTTAGCAATTGAATGCATATATTTTATTAAAAATTCATTAAATTATACAATTAAAATATGAAAATAAAACTATATAACGGCTACAGAACAAAATCCACAAAGTTTAGAAATAAACTTGTGAGAAAACAAATCAAAAAATAGCAGATCACAGATGAATGACTAGAGCGTAACATGGGGAAATAGTATGTTTACTTTGAAGAAGATTTGCAGATGCCACCTTAAACAAGTGATCAGGTTACCATCACCAATACTGATATTTATTTCTTTGATATGATAAGGTACAGACTCCACTTCTGTGATATTGTCCCCCCAAACACATAATCCCAGGTTAATCTTGAGAAAGCATCAAATGTAAGGATATTTTACAAAATACCTGGCCAGGACTCTTCAAATATATTGAGGTTGTGAAGAACAAGAACAGATAAACTGACCAAAGAAAAGAGACACAACAACTAAATGTGACATGGTATCCTGGGTTAACAGGATCAGAGAAAGGACATTAGTTGGAAAACTGGTGAATAAAGTCTAATGCTTATTTAAGAGTATTGTCCCGATGTTAATGTCATACAGTTTTTAATTTTACCATGGTTCCATAAATGCTAACATTAGAGGAAAGAGGCTCAAGGGTATATGGAACTATCTTTGAAACTTTTTTAAAATCTAAAATTATTTCAAAGTAAAAGGCTTACAACATCACCAATCTTTCACCTTCATGAGAAAGAGAACAATTTGCACTCTATTTTTCAAAAAAAAAACACCCTCTTTTGGTTTTCTGCTTTATTTCTCTCCATTATTTAGAAAGATCATCTTGACAACATGCCATCTTGATGTTCTAGCTTTTTTTGTATATTGTCTGTCTTGCCTGTTTTTTTTTCTTTTTTGGTCTTTTTGTCTTTTTAGGGCTGCTCCCACGGCACATGGAGGTTCCCGAGCTAGGGTTCCAATCGGAGCTGTAGCTGCCTGCCTACACCACAAGCACAGCAACTCGGGATCTGAGCTGCATCTGTGACTTACACCACAGCTCACAGCAACACCCGATCCTTAACCCACTGAACGAGGCCAGGGATCAAACCCACAACCTCATAATGCTAGTCAGGTTGGCTTAATGCTGAGCCATGATGGGAACTCACTGTCTTCCTTCTTCTAAAAGTAAGTTCCATGACTAGGGATTTTGTCAGTTCATTTGACTATGATACCCACTTCACTCAGAATTTAGTATTTGTCAAGTTGAAGTATTCAAACTAAGCATTCTACAGTTTAGAAATATGTTTTGGATATAAATATTCAATCCTTATTACTTTAAGGTGAAAAAAAGTATTTGTTGCAAAGTCCTAGTCAGATTTCCACATGTCCCACTATGCACAGGATAGATCTATTCACAATTTCCCAGACAAAATAAATAAATTTTCTGAATTTATTTTTTTATGTTGTATATTAGCCAAATAGTAGGATATCATTAATCATGGTTCCCATTATTGGCAGTTTCTACCTGTTTGAAACAGATACTTAAACTTGTTCTTGATTTAAATGATTATAATAATTACATAATAAAATGTATTATAGTAAATAATGAGAAATAGGTAATCCTAGACTATGTATTATTTAGAGTAAAACCAGCCTCCTTATTATGAAAATGTAAAATCCTTTAAATTATACTTTAAAATTTTATATAAATTGTTTTTTGCTAACATTTGATACATATTAATTTCTGGAATTTTTATAACCCAAAATAATACATGTTTTTTGTTAAAGCTTATGACATTTTGTTGTCTACACAAATACTTGACTTTTAACCCATATGTCCTTAAAATTAATTATGTTTGTGCTTGTTTTAGAACATTTGATGGATTATGTAGCTCTGATTTGTGTATGGATACTGAAGGTTAAAGTTTATAAAATTGTCTCATCTATAAATTCCCTGGTAAATCAAATCAGTTAGGAATGACAGAAATAAAACGAGAAACAAAACTCCAGCACAAGCATTATTTAAATTGATTGCACTGTTGGAAAATTTTACTTAATTTTCACAACAATTATGATACATTTCAAATGCCAAGGAACCTAGATAACACCAGATGAGGAAGAATTAAAATATTGGGAGTGGTTTTAAAATTTTTTGAACATGTTATTTATTAATATAGTTTAATTCTGAAATAATTTGAGGCCTGCAGAGACATTATAGAAAATTAAAAATGATGTTTTCATTTAAACCTTAGCAGGTACCCCAATGTTAATATCTTATATAGAAATTGTGCAATACAAAAACTAAAAACTAAGGCATTAATACCAGTGCAATGCTATCATCTAAACTGTATACACACACACACACACACACACACACACACACACACAGGCACACATATTAGGATTTCACCAGTTTTTCCACTAGACCTGGATTGCAGGATCCAGTTCAGGACCACTTTGTTTTATTTGTCATACCTTCTTAATTTCCTCCCATCTGTAACAGTTCTTCAGAGGTCTTTTCTTTCTTATGACATTGACACTTTTCAAAAGTACTTGTCAAGTATTGGGTACTTGACATTGTCCCTCAATATCTGATGTTTTGTCATTATTAAATAAAGTTCTGTTTTTTAGAAATAATAACACAGAGATGATGTGTCTTTTTCAGTATATTTTATCAGAGAAAACATTTCAATATTTCTTCACTTTGGTGACATAAACTTTGATGACTTAGTTTTAGATAATATCTGTTATTTTTCTCCACTTTTACCCTTTAAAACTTTTATAATCAATACATATTTGAGAGAGATATCTTGGGACTTGTGAGAAGCAAATTTACCAAAGTATGATGTTTATGTACAGTTCTTTTGGTCTTTAACTGATGCATTCCATCTTGAATTACCTACACATCATGATTGAACTTTTCAAATTTACATACACTTAAAATTCACTTTCCCTGAGGTGTACTTCTACGGGTTTTGACAAATACAGTGGTCACTTATCTACCATAGAGAATATTCATTAAAATCACTTTAATTTCAATCTGATTTTCCATTCAGAAGCATACCTGAGCTACAGTAGTGCCTATTGTGTGAACCTGCTCCCAATATTTCATCCTATTCTGCTGTGCTGTTATTAAAATATATGCATGGCCCAATAATTTATAATGGCAAATTTATGCAAGTATACTTCTTATAAAATATTATGCAATCATATTAAAAAGATAATGTTTATAAAAATAATTTGAAAATGGAACTCTTAAAATACTTCACTTAGAGATTTATATGTGAGTATATTATTTAGCAAAATTAGACAGTCACCTAAACTTTGAGAGCAAATTTACATCATGGTTCATGGAAAAACACACATTCACACACTGAAGTGAACATATACACAAATTTATACACTAAATTGAGAATACTACAAGTAGAATTCTGATATCTACTCTCCTATATCTGCTTTCTTAGCACCAATTGAAAACATTAGCATTTTTTGAAGGTCAAGACTCCTGTCACAGCTTTGATTGATATGAACTCCAATTTCTCTTGTATAATAACACCATAGGTTTGTTGCCAGAATTTGGCCTCTGTCTGCTGGTGATCAATTGAAACACAGAGACAGAGTTTTTAGGTAAAGGAGAAAAAATAGCTTTATTGCTTTGCCAGGCAAAGGAGGATCACAGCAGGCTAATGTCTTAAAGACTATGCCCCCCACTTAGAAAGAATTGAGAGCAGTTTTATAGTAAAAAGGAGAAAAACAGGTTTTCAGATAGGACTCAGGGTTGGAACAAACATGCATTCTTCTTTCTTTGGGGGGAATCTTACTCATCAAAGTTGGAGTCAGGAGATGTTCATGATGGTGGTCTTCTGGGTTATTGCCTAGAGTAACAGTGCTTGTGAAAAAGGCATATTGATCAAAGATTAGAACAAACCAGGAAAGTTCCTGAAAAACATCATGTGCTTTTAATTTGACTCCCAGGCAATTGTGCTCAGGGTGCCTTATCTATAGCTTATGGGTGATTGTGTTTGGGATGGAATTAAGACTCTAAGCTGTTAATGTGAAGTATACATTTCAAAAAGAAGCATAAGGAATATAATTTTCTCTCAGGGATATGAGGCACCTGCATCAGGTTCATGGTAGGGTAATGTATCTTTCATTCTTCTGCTCCACACTGTTTGACTAGGACAGTCTTTCTTTTAGGGACAAATCCCTATAAATGGTTAAATGTCCATTTCCATACAAATCTGATAATTTTCTTCATGGAAATGTTGAGTTAGAAAATTTCATAAACTCTCCCACAGTTTTTCCTTCACTCCTGGTTATAACCACTGGAAGATGTATATTTTAAATGGATTATAATAACTTGCAGAGATTTAAAAAATTTAAGTCCTCTCTTGCATTTTAAAACTTACACTGTTAAAGTTTTATAATTATTCATTCATACATAAAATATCTTGACAGGATTTTTAGACATGAACTTATAAACCATAATTTTAAAATAAAATATTATTATGTATTTAACACATATGTTAATAAATTGAGAACTATATGAACCATTGTAAATGAAAACACTGATTACAATATAAATCAGATTAAGAAACTGAGCATTAATAACAATGTGAAAACTTCACTGTGCCCACCTATAATAGCTATCCAAATAAACTCAATATTTCTAGGGTGTAAATGATCAGTTGTCATGAGTGCAAATATCCTTGATTTGTTATTTCTACATTAGTTTTGTTTTGAACATTTTATCTTATTTTAGCTGCACTATAAATTTTTTTGCAATGGAAACTACATAGTAAATATCTATAAAGTGGTAAGAATGTTATTCTAATGAAAAAAGTCAGAAAAGTGTGCAAAAGTCTCCACTAGGGTGGCATTGCTATGTCTTTAGATGCATAATCAATAAAATGAAAAATTTATGAAAAGAAATAAAAATTCAACCTTGAGAAAATACTAAAACAATATCCAGTGTGATGACTTGAAGAAAAAAAATTTCAGAAGTTTTTAATGTAATTTTTAATCTAATTTCTGTAATTTTACAATAGTAGAAAACATCAAGTCCATTTGGCCCTCAAGTATAATTCCCAGAAGCATGGACTCCCCCCTCACAGCCCCTGCTCCAGTCACAAATTTCTGACTCTAAGTAGCCACACTATGATCTCCAATTTTCATTTCCAGTATATTTAAACTGCTTAAGCACATGTAATTCCTCCTTTGTATAAATGGGTTTATTTGTCCCCAAATTTTTGAAATTATATATGGTAATGAAAAAACAAGTCAAACCGACATTACCAATATTCTTAATTATAGTATTTCAAATGAGAAGGCATATTTCTTAGATAAATTATTTGTAACATTTAATAAAGTATGACATCTGCTTGGGCAAAAATTACAACAGGATTGAATAAATGTATATGACAGATTATTAATGATGATTTAATCAATTATTTTTATAAATTTAATTCACTAGTTTCTAAAGAAATGTTAAATTATTTAGAGGGGATTTGTCATTATTTTTATTTTATTTACTTTGGTTTAAATTATTTATTATTATTTCCTTCTGTTATTTAATGTTGTTTAGACAGTCATTTAAGATGTATGGAATAATAATATCTGAAATCATTGAAGGGAGGAATTGCACTATAATAAGTTTCTCAAGCTTCATATTACATGGTATAATATTACTTAAAGGAAGACTGAGATTTATTAAATACATAATTTGAAAAATAAACTGATATTAGATATTTAATAAAAAGTCTCAGTGACTCAAAACATAATTGGAAAACTAGAGGGAAGAAAGAACCGAAAAACGTATTACATTCAAAGCAAAATGTTACATATTAATTTAGTCATATGAATTATGACTAAATATTATTATATTTAATATAAATAATCTAAGCATATCAAGTGATTGCAGAGACTGTAGACTCAGTTGCTTATCTAGTAGAAACACAGCTTAAATAGACACATATTGATACATAAAACTTAAGATGAAAAAGGTAGACCAATTTAATATAACTAAATGTAAAAAGTGGAGTAGCTGCATTAATATGAATAATAGAATTAAAAACAAGTAAATATTAACCATGGATCAAAGAGCATTACAGAATGGCAAGGTAATCATTTAACCAAAAACCTGTAATAAAGATAAATATTTATAAAATTAGCTGAAAAGCTTAAAAGTACATGAAACAAAAATGAAACAACCAAAGCACAATGGAGAAAAATCCAAAATTATACTTTGATATTTCAACATTAATAATCATGGTAAATGATGAAATGAGTATGCAATCAGTAGGAATAAATAAAATCTGAAAACACTAAACTAATCTCACTTAATGACATTTATAGAAAGCTACAACCAAGGACAGCAGAATACCTACATATTTCTTTTAAGTGCACATGAAGTATTCTCAAACATAGACCATATACTGGTCCATGTTTTTTGACCATAATGAAATTAAATTGAAAACCAATAAGAGAAAAATATTTTTAACATAAGAAAATATTTTGAAAATAATAAAACAATTTTATGAATAAAAAATGTCCAAAAGTTATGAATGCCACTAAAGCAGTTTTAGAGAAAAATGCATATACACACACATATATATGAAAAAAATTATAAAATTAATGATTTAAGCTTTCAATTTAAGAAATCAGAAAAACCAAAACCATAAAATTTTAATGCAAAACAAGAAGGACAAAGGAAATAATATGGATGAGAATAAGAATTTATAAAATTGAAAATAGGAAAACAATAGAGAAAAATCAAAGGACCAAAATTATATTTAGTTGAAAAGATCAATAAAATTTATAAACTTCTAGCAATATTGACCTGAAAAACAAAAAGACAAAAGAAAAATCCTGAAGCAGGGGAAGGGGGGAGAAGGGGAGAGAGAGAGAGTGTGAGAGAGTGAGAAAAGAACTCAAATTACCAATGTCAAGAATGAAGAAGGGGCATAACTTCAGACCCCCATCAATATCAGAAGGAAAAGTAAGTAAATACCCCAAATAACACTGCATATACATCATTTGTCGTTATTTACTGTCTCTGAGTCAGAATGCTGATTATTTTATACAGTTATCCCCCTGATACAGAGCCGTATAGAGTTTTTGGTATGTTCATTTCTTGAGGAAAGTCTTTTCATAATTCTGCTAAATGGGCAGTGCTACCAATAATTAAGATTAAACTGGAGTGAGTTCTGACACAATTTATTAGGATAACCTGGACAACAACCAATGTAGGATGGAATTAAAAATGGAGTTTTGAGAATATGAGTAACCAGCAAGAAAGTCTAAAGACCTGGTCACAGAGGTGCAATTTAGAAATAGGAGGAAAGAAAGACAAGAAAAGGCCATATGAGACAGTATCTCATAATTACATACCAGACAGACATTTTCTTGACATGCATATTTATATGAGACATGAATAAAGAACAGAAACCTTACTTGGGTGATGTAAGTAAAATCGTTTTTGAGATATGCAAATATGGTATGGAGAATAATGGTCCCAATCACAGGAACATACGAATTTGAAAGGTACATGGCAAAGGGGATTGGAGGTTGTAGATATAATTAAGATTGCTAATCAGCTGACTTTAAAATAGATTTGTTTGATCCAGGTGGGCTGATTCTTCTATCCTTAAAGTAGAATAGGGAAGCAGAAGAGACAAAATCAGACAAGTAATAATAGAAGCAAACTTAGAGTGACGCAATATGAAAAAAGACTGGATCCGTGTTCCTGGCTTTGAAGATGGAGGGAGAAGCCATGAGTCTAAGAATGTACATGGTCTCTAGTAGCTAGAAAAGGAAATAGATTATTTCCTGAAGTCTTCTAAAGGGGAGCACAGACCGGTTGACTCCTTGATCTTAGGCCAGTGAAACCAATTTTGGACTTCAGATCTAAAGAACCAAAACTGAGGAATCCAGCACTGGTTAAAAACCTACATGTGAGTTTTCAGGACTGACCGTGGGTAATTACAAAGGTTTTACCTGGCAGTACTCACAGAGAAAACTGCCTTCCCCACAGGTGACTTTGTGCACAGCCAGTGCTTTGCAGTTTCTTTCACTTCTTGCTCAGCTACTCCAGCACCTAGCAACTTCAGTCTTTCTTTTAGTCAGCTGAGCTCATGGTACTAAGTAATATGTTTGTGTTGTTTTAAGCCACTAATCTTGTGGTAGGTTGTTACAACAGCAGTAGAAAACTAATACAGCAACTAAATAAGCCTTTATCATTATTCACTTTAAAACAGTATCCTTTAAATAGATGTAACTTGCTTTTATTAAGAGAAATATTTTAAATAATCTAGTGCTTAAACACATTTGGATATACTCTTGCTCAGGTATTATGTGTTTTCCCAGTAACAGAAGTCTTTAAAGATAGCTTAAATAAGAAATTTTAGGAGGGACGAATTCCTTGCTGGCAATATGAGTAACTGTAGATTATCTCTCTAGTAATACAGTCACAATTCGTGAAAAGTATTTTTAAAGGCGCTATTTAAAGTATCTGCATATTGTCCTAAGGAATTACAGCAAATGAAAAAAATCAAGAAAATATATTAAATATTGGGGAAAAATGAGGGTCTGTGGCATTTGAATCAAGACCCTTTTCTCATCCTATTTCAGTGACAGAAACTCAACGCTGGGCAGAGGTGTCCACGAAGATAGGATTTTTTTCCCTATAGCCCCCAGTCAAAAGTCATAGTCTTTCCTGGAGAGGCAGGCCACCGGCATTTTTTATTACCATGAACTTCACATTACAAAAGCTCTTTCGAGGGCAAGAGAATAGCGGAAAGATTGCTCCTTCCATTAAACCTGATTATAAGGCAGAAGTTCTGCTTCAGGCACTGTTGCAGAGAATAGTGTATGCCTAATTGCCCTTGCCCTGAACCACTTCTAAGGCAGAGGTTCCATCCAGGGAAAGGCTACCCGGGAAGATAAGAGACTAATATCCCTGCATGATTTGATTCTCTACTTATAAAGCTGTGGTGTCAATCTGAGAGAAAGGGACAAATAAGAAGAACCCTTCTAGGGTCTACATTTTTTAAATGTTGAAAAACAAAGACAAAAGAAAATATTGAAAGCAGCGAGAGAAATACCCTCATTATATGTAAAAGAACCTTGATAAGGTTAACAGCTAATTTAATATCAGGAACAACGAAGCCTAAAAGGTTATAGGATGACATATTCAAAGTGTTCAAAGAAGGAAACCTATAAGTACAGTCTTTTATCCTGAAAAATTATTTTTCAAAAATGAAGGCAAAGTAAAGACATTTCCAAACATACTAATAATGAGAGAATTCATATCTTGCACGTGGTCTTACAGGAAATACTGAAAGATTTTCTTCAGGCTGAAAGCAGGTGACTCAGACAGTAATTTGAACACACACACACACACACACACACACACACGCCCATAAAGGTAATCACATCAATATGAAGTTACATTTTTTATGTGAAGTTATAGTTCTTTCTTCACTTATTTATGAAGAAATTAAAATTTAAAATAAGTATGTAATTTCACTGTAGGACCCACAACACATAGAAAAGAAATATATTTAACAATTACAGAGAGAAGGTAGTAGTTGGGAACAAAGCTGCATTGGAGTAAAATAAGGTACTAGACAGTAACTCAAATACACAGGGACAAATGAAGAGAACCAGAAATGGTAAATAAGAAGGTTAAGGTAACAAACTCTATCTATGTATACATGATCTTCTTTCTTTGTTCATCTTTAAGAGACATGAAATTACAAGAAGTAATATTTCTAAAATGTATTTCTGGTTTATAACATATAAAAATGCACTGTGTATAACAATAATAGCACAAAAGGTGGGCAGGGGTAATAAAACTATATATGAGAAGTGTATTAACATTCACTGGAATTAAGCTCTTAAAAGTCATACTGTGCTTCAAGAACATGTGGGCTCCTGCTTGATGTTTTAACGGCAAAAATGTTTTGAAAATATGTTTTGGATTAAATAATCGTTTGGGTATGGCTGTCTTTAAGAATAAAGGTCATTCTTTATTTGGTATCATAAGAGACCAAAATGTGTTTTGTTTTATCACTTATGATCACTAATTGTTCATTTTATAGATACTTTTAGATTTTACATGGAATCATGTCAATTGCACAATTTTTTTTGTCTTTTAAATCTTTATTTTATATTATTATACTGATTAGGAATGTCCATATAATAAGGAACCAAAAAATGAACAAACTTGCATCTATGTCTTTTATTTATTTTGAAGGGAACAAGTTTGATAGTTAACCATAAATTGTAAGATAGTAGTTTGTGGATACCTTTTATAAATTTGGAAAGATTTACTTCTATTCTAGATTACTGGGTGTTTTATCATAATGTGTATTGAAACATATCTCATTTTTAAATTTATTTTGGTGGCTATTTGGATTTTTCTTTTATTCTGTTAATTCAGTGACTTTAGCAAATAATACAACAAACCTGTCTTCTTAAAATACTCTACACATTACATGTCCTCACTGAACTTTCACTTTGTTCTATGACTGTGGACTAAAAAAATGCACAACCTGAAAGTTGAGAGTTAAGTTTTATTTGGGGCAAAATTAGAACTTAAGACCAGGAGACAGCATCTCAGGTAGCCCTACAAAAACCTCAACTTTTGTATGTACATAAATCTGTCTGAGCTGTTTGGTTGGAGGCTGGCTTTCCGGTGCTCCTCATTTTTCTGTTTCAGATACCATTTCCCATTTTAAGGTTTATTTGTCAGGGATAAAATTTACTAATGACATTGTGTGGTGGGCCAGTGTGCTGCTTGAGAGCTTAATTTCTTTAGGTTTCAACCCAGTTGTTTCAGCTCTCCCTTAATGTGTCTCGAGTCTCCCAGTGGCATCTAGTACACCACGGGTGCTCGGATTGCCAAATGGCCAGTTCTTATTCATGTCCCTGATTGAGCAGATTTTAATTAATGTGTGAGTTTCCCTATGGGACCACTGCACAGTGTGAGGACTCAGCCTCCACCACCCCCATTAAATTTCTCAGTCACCTGAGAAAAACGTAACTAGCCAGGGGAAGGTCTTGTCCCTTTTCTTCAGAATAATGCTCTTATTTAATAACCTTCATTTTTATCCTGACAAATTCTATTAAGGCAGCCAAACTGAGGAAAAGCATCAGATCAGCCTCTTACCTAAACATCCAGCCCAGACCCCTCAGCCTCTTTTAACTGCACCAAACACAAGATCTTTAAACCGAGCCTCCCAGTGTCTCCACTGGTGGGGTATAGTCCTAGGTATCTCTCAACCTAGTTTCTCCCCAGAGTCTCCGCTGAGGAGGTACCCCCTGGTATCATTCAACCAGCTTCCCCCCATCTCCCGGCTGAGGAGGTATTCCTTCCCCTCACTATTCCCCACTGAGTATATTCCCCCTGGTATCTTCCAACCAGCCGCCCCCCGAGGGAGGCAGGTGCCTGTTACATACTGCCAAATAAAACTCAGGATCATCAACCAATACAGGAGATCTGAGATCCAGGAGAGACTCACCCAAATTCAAATGGACTTGCCAAGGAGACAAATGGGCACAAGGGGCCTCGGGTGGCACCAAGGCTCCATTTTACATATTATATGCATATTGACACCCTATCACCATAACTGAAAATAAAATTTTAATGAATAGGCATGTACTGAGGAATCGGCTAAAATGAAGAAAACATTTAGAGAAAATGTCAAAAAAAAATCCCAGAGGTCACAGTAACGCTGCCTTTATGAATGTGAGCAGCAGAATACTGTCTAGGAGGAACACTGGTCGAGGAGGAACAGGAAATATAAAAACAAGTAAGCAAGGAAAATTTTATATTCGTGCAAGTATTTAAAAGCCTAGGTAGCCAGGCGCATGAGAAAATGAAAATCATAGGGAAAAGCAAATTTCATTAGGTAATTTTATGCTATAAAAGTTTAAAAAGTGTGATCAGAATAGATGTTTACCACAAGAGAATGGAGTGAAAACTTCCCATGTAAGCAGATAATGGATGACCACATTCCAGATATAATCAGTATTGTCTTAAACATCTCCCACTGTGACAGAACAAGTTCTTACGAGTTTTCGGGGCATCACACAAATGTGGGGGCAGAACAGTGGGCATGCATATCATAAAGATAGGGGAAGAAACTAACTGCAGATTATGATAACTAGGTTTCCTTTTAAAAGTTTCTCTAGCACAAAGCTACTGAAGGTGAGAAGAACAAGTATAGGTAACTGGAGAAATTAAAGTTGAGTATATTTAACCCTTTCACAGTGGTATACTTTTAATGTGATGATTCCCTTATTTCTGGATCATTAAAGGAAACATTTCTTAGAAATCTAGAAATAATTTGTTTTTCCTTTTCATATATATTCAATTGAATGGTTTATGCTGTGCACTTTAAAAAACAGCTTTAAGGAATATATGAAAATGTATTGATTCTTAAAGCTTTGAACAAAAGTTGACACTTTCAGTCAATTCATGCATTATCTCGGAATCAGTTATCTAACTGTGCCTTTTTTTAAATGCACTTATTCATGTAAGTTTGTTATTCTGTTACTGACATCAAAGCATTAAGCAAACTCATAGTCATTTTGAGAAATTACTTTGACATAAATTTTATCTAGTTCATATAGTGTTAAATGAGGCATATGGGAGGCTATAAACAGAGGAGTGTTCTTTACTCTGACTTATCTGTAATTGTTATTTGTCAGCAGTAGCATCTGTAGCATGTACTGATTGAACAATTTTTTCCAGGTAACAAATCCCAGAAAATCAGAAACGTCTATGAGACTATTACTATTTTAACATTAACATTTACCCCCAATTCAAATGTCCTAAATAATTGTAGTTCACTATAGCATGGTATGAATATATTGCCATTGAAATCACATACTATTTTCCTATTCAAATTTTAATTGAATTAAGGTTGGGATTCATCACATCCTATACTGCCCCCTCATACAACTCATTCTTGTGCCAAAAGATGTTAACTGGGACTAAAATACAGTTTGCAACTTGATATCTTTGTAAACTTGTGCATGAGCTTTAGTTTCTCTTTAGTTTATTTGCTCAAATTTAAAGTAAAGATAATGTTGGCCTCTGCAGAGGTTGGGAGCTTTGTAAAAGTATCCATCTTTATGTATTAAACAGACCCTTTCCATTGCTCATAGAAATCTTTTTTTTGGGGGGAGGGGCTAAAGTGACTTCTTATACTAGTTTATATACTTGTAATTACTTTTGCTTTTGGTACATCTGCTGATTTTTCTAAGTCAAATGCCATAAACAAGCAGTAAACCCCCCCATGAAGGAAGGTCCCTTTTACTTTTTTATTACTACATGTTGATGTCATAAATCCATACAGAGCTTCCTGTTACTTTGGGTCAGTCCCAGATTATGACTATTGTAACAGTGCAGTTGTCAATAGCATTTCCTTTTACTCACAAAAGTGTGCTTGTAAGATAAGTAACAATATAGTGTATCATTGCTTATGACTCCAGCACTAACTGCTATGCCCTACTATGATACACTCATTTTAACTTTGACAGCTGAAGCTAAGTCTACCTTTATCTTCCTTAAGTCTCGGCATACTGTCGTGGACGAGAGTGACAAATAGGTATTTACTGGCCTGTGTGTTGCCTTTGATATCACAATTTGCATTATTTGGCATCATTCAAAATATTTAAAATATTTTCGTGAGTGCTTTCATACATATGAGGTTGGTACTCCCTATCAGAAAGCTCTCTTCCTGTACTTAAGTTGTTTAAGAAATTTGTATGAATGATAATACATACAATAATAAAATGGTCATGAATTAAAAGAAATGACATATAATTTAAGAGAAATTATTTACAAGTGTTTATCTTTTCATATTTTGGGAGATTTACTATATTCAGTAGATAGAGAATTTCAAGAAAAGATTTTCTTCTTCATTGATCTTAGAATAGTGTGAGGTACATTGGTAATTGAGAAATTAAATACCCCCCCCAGAAAAATGGTAAACTTAAATAAATATAAATAATATAATTGTAAGTGATTTATTTAAATTTACATAATTGCTACACTGGAATAGAATGTCAGAGAGTAGAACTTGAGATCTCCTCACATTAAGGATAATTTGTTTAGAACTGAAGGAACACATTTCTATTTCTGTTAACATGATTATATGTGTATGTATATATATACTCTTAGTGGGGAAACAAAACTTGTTAAAATATAAATAGAAATATATATTTGGAAAGGTACTGAGTTTTGGCAAGATAATAAGGACTAATCAGAAACAAAAAATGAAGAATATAATAATAGAGGGTTTTAGTATGTTAGAATCAAATAACTGCTTTAACAAACCTAGAATCTCAGAGAATAAAGACATTAGAGATTCATTTTTTTCCTGTTAAGAAGTTTTGCGCAAGTGTTTAGTGATGAACTTCATGTAGTAGTTCATGATTCCGAAAATCATGCTCCTTACACATGGACACTCACTAAGGACTTGGAGTTCATAACTTACATTTTTGATTTATAATCATTTACTTTTTGCAACTTTGTGGGCACGAGAATGCTGCAGTCTATTCTATTTTGCATTGTAAAAGGACCAATTCCTCCTGAGAGCAACAAAATTTTATCTAATATGTTGCTAAATACAGCTGTTTGCCACCAGTATCCTTAAAATACACTGTTTTCAATTTCTTCTAGAATCTTAGCTTGGTAGGCAGTTAGTCTACATTCCAACTCTGGGGTTATCTCAGACAGCATTATTTAGCATGGGTATACTGTAGATTATGCCGTGGAACCAAACAGCCTCATACCACCAGGAATGCAACAAAGAAGTTTATATTTCTCTGACAGAACATAACAAACAGCTGTGTGGCTGTAAGTTTGGCTTTAAGAATATAATCTGAAAGCAAAGCTGATAATACAGCTACCACCAGGAAGATTGCCAGTTATCGTGGCAGAATAAAAGAAAACTTTGAAGGATCTAAAACAATATGATTTATTATCTGGTCCTGAAGTGTTATGTCACTTAGACCTTTAGCTCATTGGATGGGTTAAGTTCAGGGCCTCATCCAGCCACAGAGGGACCAGAAAGTGTAACTAACGTTTATATGTAGAAGCGAGATGAGACAGAAATATTTGGGAACACCAATAATGACTACTACGTTAGATCTGTATTTGTTTGTTCTAATTTTATGACCTATGTATTCTGTGAATTTTAGCAGTTGTCTCCTGACTTTAAGGAATTGGCAATTTATTATTATAACACTGCAAATGACTAATTCATGGATTAAAGTAATGCTAGTACTCTGAAGAGTTAAATCTAAAACATTAGTGACTTGGAATTCCCATCGTGGCTCAGTGGAGACGAATCCGACTAGTATCCATGAGGACACAGGTTCAATCCCAGGCCTCGCTCAGTGGGTTAAGGATCCAGCATTGCCTTGAACTGTGGTGTAGGTCATAAATACTGCTCATATTTTGCATTGCTGTGGCTGTGGTGTAGGCTGGCAGCTGCAGCTCCAGTTCAACCCCTAGCTTGGGAACTTCCATATGCTGAGGTTTGGGCCCTAAAAAGACAAAATAATAATAACAATAATAATAAATAAAAATAAAACAAAACATTAGTAACTTAACACAAGAAATTTTTCTTGGGTGTGAAACTTATACCAGTGATATTGGAGGCTTAGCTTGATGTGAAAATTCAAGGATTTATTCTCCTAGCATCTTGTGAGTCTGCCATTGTCAACACATGGACACTGACCCGGGAGACAGAAGAAAATCATTAAACGACTGTGTGAGAGATTTTTAAGGTCCAAATCTGGATTTGTAAAGGGAACAGACATATTTGTGTACCAAATATGTTTGTTCTTTTTACAGAGCATAAAAATGTTATTGGGATATTACTGATCAACCAGGATCATATTATCTTGGCTCATGTATATTTATTTACGTGTGGCTACATGACTAAGCCCTGGACAATGGATCATGTGCCCAAGTGACACATGAAACTTCCAGAGTTAGACCTTAAAAATCTCTGATTTTACAATGACTATGTCTATTTGTGATCCTACTTTTATAATAAAAACTTCCCCTATTAGATTCCTTAATATGGTCAAATGTAATTTTCTGAATTATTTCCCCAGCAGAGACTTCAAAAGAAATGTCTAAATTAACTAGAGTTTAGCTGATATCCTAAGGGTAGAAGCTGGCTAGGATAGAGATAGACAAATCTCTCACAAATAGAGAGATTTCATGGTAAAATCATGCATATTCATGGTAAAATCAGAGAAAAAATAAACCCACTATGAAAAAGTTGTCTTAAAAGAATCTTTCCTGTCCTGACTGTTGTATTAAGAAGAAGGAGGAAAAAAATCTTTAATGTGTGGACAGTTCTTATAAAATAGCATGGGTGAAATTAACAGTTCTTATAAACATTGCTATAAAAATTATAAGCAAAATAATAGCAAACTGAGTCCAAAGGTGTACCCAGGAGTTCTAGGTACCCAGGAGTTCTAACACTTAAAAGTCAATAAAGAGTTCCCGTCATGGCTCAGTGGTTAAGGAATCCGACAAAGAACCATGAAGTTGCGGGTTCCATCCCTGGCCTTGCTCAGTGGGTTAAGGATCCGGCGTTGCCGTGAGCTGTGGTGTAGGTGGCAGACGTGGCTCGGATCCTGCGTTGCTGTGGCTATGGCGAAGGCCGGCGGTTACAGCTCCTGTTAGGCCTGGCAACCTCCATATGCCGCAGCTGTGGCCCCAGATAAGGCAAAAAGACAAAAAAAAAGACAAAAAAAGTCAATAAATATATCACATTAACAAAATAAAAAAGAAATGACATATGATTACCTCAGAAGATGCTAGAAAAACACTTCATGCATTTCATAGCCATCATGATCAAAACTTTTTGTAAATCAGGAAAAAAAAAGAACTTCCCCAACCTCATAACAGCCATTATTTAAAACACGCAAATAGTCAATAGACATATAAGTAGCTACCTAACATCTTTGCTGATTAAGAGGGTGTGCATCCTCTTAGATGACTAAAATGGAAAATACTAAAAATACAAGTTGTAAAGGTAGAGGTCCTCATATATTTCTAATAGACAAGAGAATTAGTAAAACCACTTTGGAGTATAACTTAACATTGTGAAGACAACTATATAAATATACTCTGTTCCTCAAATTTCACTCTTGTTTGTATAAATGACACAACCCCATGGATATGTTATACCAAAAGTCATGTAAAAGATTGCTAGTTATTATTGGTGATAATAGCAAAGCAATCTAAATACTCATCCACAATCTACAAAGAAAATAAATTTTTGTTTCGTAAAGCATATGTGGATCTCACCTTGAGTGAAATATGCCAAAGAGAAATTAGGACAGAATACATGCTATTTACATATATTTCAAACCTGGAGAAAACTAATCTCATATGTAAAAACAATCAGGATGCTTACTCTTTAGGAGAGGGGCAGATGGTGACTGGGAGAAAGTATGAGGAGTTTTGGGGGTTGCACTCAGTGTTCTGTCAAATGACAAAAATGAAACAATTTAGTAATGAATTTGATGTCCTTTATTCAAGGTAAAGCAATCCACTGATTAGGGGAATACCATGACTCACAAGTAGTGGAGAACTCCTCCTGTCGGATGTTTGCACAAGGGCAAGTTATATAGAGTGTTAGAAGCAGAATGCAAAGACAGAGTATGGTTTGCTGGAGTTACACATCTGACCAGTTTTAGAAAGATGAAGGGACCAGGAAATAAGCCCTGAGTTAACTTGGTGTTTGAGGATTGACTGATTGGTTATTTTGTGTTTCTGGTTAAGAGAACATTTACAGGAACAGGAAAGTTCACTTTGCTGATGTGACATCCCAGGCAGGTGCTACTCCATCTTCAACCTAGAAATTTAATTCAACATTTCTTTTTCTCAAGAACATTATATTTATATCTCTGTGATTATATGATGAAAAATCATTTAGATGTAGATACGATTTTTCCTTTTTTTCTGAATATATTGTATGCATTGATAAATTTATTGGAAGCATTGGTGTTAATAATGTTATCACCTTGTCAGTGCTGGGGACAAGCAGGGGTCAAATCACACAGCATTCCATGAGGCAAATGTTAAGATTTTTATTTATGTCTAAGGTAATTGGAGAACAATTTAAATATCTTAAAAAAGGACCTGATCTCATCATCATGTTTGCACTTTAGAATTCTGAATGCAGAAATGGGGAATAAAATAGAAGAGGAAAACATGGATTGAGAATAACTAATATTCCAGAAGATACATGATGGTAACTTACAAGGTGAACTACTTTGAGTGTGTGGTTATGGAGGGACAGGGAAAAAAGAAGGGGAAGAGACTATATTAACAAGTGAAGTGGTTATATTTAATAGATATAATTTAGGTCATATCAATAGGATTTGATGCTGGGAGTGGTTTTGGCAGGGCTACAGAAGAAGAGAAATGTTCAAATAATATCTCCTCAGTTTCTATCTTATATACCAGGATAGTTTGAAATGTCTCATTAATAGATAACAGTACAAGATGTTTGCACAGGGAGAAGTAAATTTTTTGCTACGCTTTAGAATATTGAGTGTGAGGTGTTTTTAAGACATTAAATAGAGATGCTGAACAGGCATCATGGACATCATTAATAAATCCACAAATAACAAATGCTAGAGAGGGTGTGGGGAAGAGGGAACCTGCACTGTTGGTGGGAATGTAAATTGGTACAACCACTACGGAAAACAGTATGGAGTTACCTTAGAAAACTATACATAGAACTACCATATGACCCAGCAATCCCACTCCTGGGCATATACCCGGACAAAACGTTCCTTGAAAAAGACACATGCACCCACATGTTCATTGCAGCACTATTCACAATAGCCAAGACTTGGAAACAACTGAAATGTCCATTAACAGACGACTGGATTAAGATGTGGTATATATACTCAATGGAATACTACTCAGCTATAAAAAAGCACAAAATAATGCCATTTGTAGCACCATTGCTGGAACTAGAGACTCTCATACTAAGTGAAATAAGTCTGAAAGAGAAAGACAAATATCGTATGATTTCACTTTTATCTGGAATCTAATACAGGGCACAAATGAACCTTTCCACAGGAAAAAAAAAATCATGGACATGGAGAAGAGACTTGTGGTTGCCAAGAGGAAGGGGAAGGGAGTGGGAGGGACTGGGAATTTTAGGTTAAGAGATGCAAACTATAGCCTTTGGAATGGATAAGCAATGGGATCCTGCTCTATAGCACTGGGAATTATGTCTGGTCACTTGTGATGGAGCATGATAAAGTAAGAAAAAAGAATGGATACGTGTATGTGTGACTGGGTCTACTTGATGTGCAGCAGAAAACTGACAGAACACTGTAAATCAGCTATAATGGAAAAAATAAAAATCAATATAAAAAAAAATAGAAGGGGAAGAAACAATACTCCTCAGGATAACAAATGTTGGATTTAGTGACCCAGAGGCCACGGTTTGATTCAGCAGCAGGACCGTTTTGGTCATGAGATAGAAATCAGTGCAGTAAATTGCAAGTCATGTAGATGTCAGAATCAAAATAATAAAAATAAGCAAATGTTTTGAGAACATCAAAATAAGCAAATTTTTTGAGAACATCAGTAATGAAGAAAGGCTTACTTCAGTGTGGGAACTGGAGGAACAAGTGGGACCCACAGAGTTTTGTTGTCATTGACGCTGTTGTTGTTGATACTGATTTTCGGAATGACGAGATTCGACACGTTTTCAAAAATGAGAAGAATGTGATTGCATGAGTCCGAGTACATATTGAAGAGACAGAATATATAATAAGCAGTGGGAGGAAGATAGCCAAAAAGAGTTCCAAAGCACAGATTGAGGAATTCTCTTTTCAGAGAGGAGGATGTGCTCATATGCTGTAGCAGGTGGTTGGATTCCAAATCAATGGGTTTTGCAACTGATAAAAAAAAAAAAAAAAGATACCACTATCCAAATACAGGATTTTGGAAGGAATTTTATTTTATTTATTTTATTTTATTTTTGGTCTTTTTGCCTTATCTAGGGCCACACCCGCGACCTATGAAGGTTCCCAGGCTAGGGGTCTAACAGGAGCTGTAGCTGCCGGCCTTCGCCACAGCCGCAGCAATGCGGGATCTGAGCCACGTCTCCAACCTACACCACAGCTCATAGCAACGCCGGATCCTTAACTCACTGAGCAAGGCCAGGTATCGAACCCGCAACCTCATGGTTCCTAGTCAGAATTGTTAACTGTTGAGCCACGACGGGAACTCCTGGAAAGAATTTTAAATATACCATTTTTAATATAAAATGTTTGTCCAAGTTTGTATTTTTAAGAGGAAAATGTGTATATTCAGATACATTTATACGTATGTATGTATACTGCTCAAATTGTGTAAAATGAATACATTATTTAAAAAGATTTTGCTATATTTAGTACAAGTCATATTATTTATGCATATTATTTGTCAAACATATGATATACTCACAATACTCTATTTAAAAGTTTTATTGATATTAGCATTTACATAAAACTTAGTCATTTCAGATTTTAGGAATGAAATTCCATGTGATAAAACAATTATAATCTCCAGGCTTTCAGTTCTTTGATTGAAAACTGAAGATGTAAATATTTTATCCTAATAGTTTGGAGTTCCCGTTGTGGCTCAGGGGTTAACGTATCCGACAAGGAACCATGAGGTTGCAGGTTCGATCCCTGGTCTTACTCAGTGGGTTAAGGATCCGGCGTTGCCGTGACCTGTGGTGTAGGCTGCAGACGCAGCTCGGATTCCGCATTGCTCTGGCTGTGGCGAAGGTCGGCAGCTACAGCTCCTGTTAGACCCCTAGCCGGGGAACCTCCATATGCCGCGAGTGCGGCCCTAGATAAGGGAAAAAGACAAAAAAAAAATTATCCTTAATAGTTTGAATAGGCTGAGGTATATTATTTAAACTAAAAGATTATTAGGATTATTAGCAATAAATATTGATTTACATAAAAATAAATGAAATTGTAAGCTCTGTTTGTATCTTCACGACCCAACCTCTTTCCTTTCTTTTTTTTAAGGGCTGCAGCTGCGGCATATGGAGGTTCCTGGGCTAGGGGTCAAATTGGAGCTATAGCTGCTGGCCTACACCACAGCCACAGCAACTCAGGATCCGAGCTGCCTCTGTGACCTACAGCACAGCTCAGGGCAACGTGGAATCCATAACCCACTGAGCGAGGCCAGAGACTGAACCTTCATCTTCATGGAGCCTAGTCAGGTTTGTTAACTGTTGAGCCACAAAAGAACTCCTAAGTTTTTTGTGTATTTTGTTTTGTTTCTGTTTTTTTTCTTTTTTTTTTTGCTATAACCCAACCTCTTTCTAATCTTCATTCATCTGGTTTCATGTTGTGGCTGGAACAAAACTTATTTGCCTGAATTCTCTATTGGGAAGGCGTGACATCAAGCTAAGAGTTATACAGTGCTTGCTTCTGCAACATCAAGTTGTTAAAACTACATTCTGCTTTCTGAGATATATTCCCTTATTTATGTTACATTCAGATATTTTAATATAACAACAATTAGGGTGCATCTTAAGGTAAATATCATCAGAAACTTCACATCCACCAGTTAGAGGACAAAAATTATGATTTTAGTCCAATTCTTAATAGGTTAGTGTTTTTGAAATCTAGGACAGTCAGGTGGGACCTGTAAGTAAAAGGAAACAATATAAATAGAATGGAACAATTGTTCTTGCCATGTAGCTTCTAAAGAATGTGAATGAAGCTTCTTCCTTAGGAGCCACAATTGATTTCTCATGTTCACAGCTGTTCTTTGGTTCTGCAGATAAATGCCTACCCTCACCTGTGCCCACACACTAGCATAGTTCAGATGTCAATTGTACCAGTTAGGTGTAAGCCTTAGATGGCAAGCCTTCCCCTTGTTGTGTTCCTTGTACCTCAATATATCATGTTTTAATGGCTACTTTGGTTTGTGTCTGTAAGTTTAAGGGCTTGGATGTGGTTTAATTGTCTTTAAAAGAAATACATTTTTTATGCTTATAAGAAGAAAAAGTTCAAGTGTTGAGAAAATGGAGCTGAGCTCTGATCAACACATATTATTAGCAGAATTACATCAAAATTAAAACTTCAGTCTCTTTAAATGAGGTAAAGTTTACTTTCGATGGGATTAAATACAATGGAAAATTTTAATTTATGAATAAATTTTATGGAATCTTAATTAGCACCAAGCATATTAAATTGTCAGTTTTGATTTCCTTCTATAGTTATTGACTCAAATATGTTGTGTGACTGAAAATAAGGTCTAAAAATGTAAGAAATTTTTAATAGGTGTGATTAATTCCTTCGGAATAGTTTTACATGTGTACAGCAGGAACTTCTACAATTCTAAATATAAACTTATCTTTTTATGAGAAGAAAAACTTGTGCTAACATTACACTTGGTATTTAAAAAAATTTAGCCCATGTTACACTCATATTTTAGTATTTGTTTTAAATGTCACCATGGAAATGTTAATTTTGATATTTCCCTTCTCTTCCTTTAATCTCTTTGGGTATATCCACTTTTTCAGTACTAAAAAATGTACAATTCACAAAGAAAATCTGTAACTTTAATTTTAAAGTTATCAGTGGTAACTACCAAGTTCTGCTTCTTTACACCCCAAAATAGAGATAATCTGTTTCACGTGGTAGTCTGAGGACTATTCTTGTAATAATATTTTTGACCTTCAAACTTTTAAAAATTTGCAAAACATTATGACATGAGTTTTCCATCAAATGAAAATATAGTGAGGAAGAATTCAGTGATTTTTATACCAAGCCTCATATCCAATGGCAAATATATATCTGAAACTCAACGTTTTCTGAAATTTTACAGACAACTTCTTGAAAATTATTCTTTAATCACTGATTCAAGTAAAAATCACTTTCCATATACCCCTTCATGTAACTTCATGGTCTTCATGCACAGGTTTCAAATACTATCCTCTTATATTCTATTGGAAATTCATTTTTTTTAAACTAACATCATATAGACACAACTTTGTACTTTAATTTTCCTTTCCTCAGTGATATTTTCTTTGGCATGTCTTATATTCTAAAATCAGAAAGTCAGATTCAGATGTGTGATAGAGTAAGAGTTACTGAACACTATTTCTCTTTTCATTAAATTAATGTTTTAACAGGACCATTTTTGAGCTAATTTCTTACCTTTGTTTTCTGATTCAATGGAATGCCTTTAATAGACAGAGGATGGAGACAGTTAAAAAAGAATAGTAACATCTCCACAGAATGGTAAGAAAGCTAACTTTGGTAAGGTAAAATTTGATGATATTCCATTAAAATATTTCTCAGCCTGCTCATTTTGTATCCATCCATATAAATCTTTTTAAATAGGCTATGATTATGTAGATATTAATCTTATTTAAAATGCTCATGTAAATCATAAGAAATATTGATTAAAGTTGATTAGAGGTGGGAAGAAACTAGCTTAGTAGACTCTGGATGAGGCAGACTTAGTTTCCTTCCTATATCTATTCTATATGATGATTAAAATAAAATGTTACCAGCAGAAAAAATACTATTTTATATGAGACATTTCAAACAAAGCTGACAATAACCACAAAATATAAGTCTAGAGCAGAGACACAAATCATTGAAAAGGGGAAAATTGAGAAAAACATCACAGAAAACCACCAAGCCAAAATGACAGACAGAATCAAATGGAAAGAGAAAGAATGGATATACAGAACAACTAGAAAACAAAAGATAAAATGACAGAACCAAGGCCTCAACTATCAGTAATCACCCTAAATGTAAATCGATTGAATTTATCTATCAAAAGACACAGAGTGCCTTGGATGGATTAAGAAAAAAGAAAAAAAAAGGAAGAGCAAACTATATACTACCTCCAGGAGACTCCCCTCAGTTTAAAGACAAAGAGGTTAAAAAGTATAGAAGAGGATACTCCAAGCAAGCAGCATCCAAAGAAAGCAAGTGAAGCAATACTCATATCTAACAAATTATTTTGACTTCAAGTCAAAGAGGTAAGAGATAATTCTGAAGAGTATATAATGGTAAAGTGAATAATTCATCAAGAAGACATAACAGTCATTAATGTATGTGTACTTACATAGGAGAACCAAAATATGTAAAATTATTATTAACAGACCTAGAGGAAGAAATTGACAGCAACACAATATTAAAGGACTTTAATGCCTTGCCTACATCAGTGGATAATCACCCAGACAGAAAGCCAACCAGGAAACAGCAGCCTCAAAAGAAACATTAGACTAGATGGATTTGATAAATTAATATAGAACATTCTATCCAAAAGAGCAGAATGGATATTCTTCTCAAGTGTACATGGAACTTTTTGAAGGATATACAATTTCTTAGGACAAAAGTCTCAGTAAGTTTAAGAAGATTCCAGTTATAGCCAATTATAGAAGACTCTTTTCCTATTGCAATGTTATGAAGTTAGAAATAATCTGAAATAAGAAAGCTTGGAAAATCAATTATGTGGATACAAAACAATATGCTGTTAACGAATATTAGCTCAATGAAGAAATCAAAGGAGAAATAAGAAAAATCACTGGAAGAAAAACAAAAATGAAATACAACATGCTAAAATCTATTGGATACAAAAAGAAAAAGAACAATATTAGAAGGAAAGTTTGTAGCAATATAAGCTTACCTCAAGAAACAAGAAAAGTTTCAAATAAATAAATTTACACCTAAATGAATTAGAAAAAGAAGAATAAATGAAGTTCAAAGTCAGTAGAAGGAAGTATATAGTAAAGTTTGAAGCAGAAATAGAGGTTAAAAAGACAGAAGAAAAGATCAATGAAAGTAAGAACTGATTCTTTGAAAAGATAAACTTAAAAAAAAACTTTAGCTAGACTCATGAAGAAAAAAGCTCTGGTAAATAAATCATAAATTAAAGAAGAATATCATAACAGCTATCATAGAAAGACAAAGGATTATAAGAGAATATTATGAGCAGCTACAGACAACAAATTAAATAAAAGAAATGGACAAATTCTTAGTCACAATACTTTAAGACAGAATCATGAAGAAATAGAAAGTTTATGTATTAACCGTTACTACAGAGATTAAAACATTGATCAAAAGGCTCCCAAAAAATATAAATTCAGGAGTTCCCATCATGGCTCAGGGGTTAACGAACCCAAGTAGCATCCAGGATGATGCGGGTTTGATCCCTGGCCTTGCTCAGTGGGTTAAGGATCCAACATTACCATGACCTGCTGTGTAGGTCACAAATGTGGCTTGGATCCTGCATTGCTGTTGCTGTGGCATAGGCTGGCTGCTACAGCTCTGATTTAACCCCTAGCCTGGAAACTTCCATATGTAGCAGGTGTGGGCCTAGAAAGACAAAAAGGCTAAATAAATAAATAAATAAATATATGTTCAGAATTAGATGGCTTCACAGGTGAATTCTATCACACATTCAAAGAAGATTTAATATGCGTTTTTCTCAAACTATTCTAAAAAACTGAAGAGGAAAGAACGCTTCCTAGTTTTATGAGGCCAGCATCACCCACATAGCAAAACTAAAGGTAACACAAAAAAAATGGAAATTGCAACACATGTGTGATGAACATAGATACAAAAATATCCTCAACAAAATATTAGCAAACCAAATACAGCAATATCTTAGAAGTATAAAGGATCATGATCAAGTAGGATTTATTCTAGGAAAGCAAAGATGATTCAAAATTGCAAATAAATCAACATGATAAACCATGCTACCAAGGTTCAAAACCATATGATCATCTCAAAAAATGCAGAAATAGCCTTTGACAAATTCAACAACCATTTATGACAAAAACTCTCAATAAAGTGTGTATAGAAGGAATGTACATCGGCATAAAAAATGGTCACTTATAACAAACCTACATTACTGTCATACTCAGTGTTGAAAAACTGAAAGTTATCCCTCTAAAACCATGATCAAGACAAGGATGCCCACTCTCACCACTCTTATTCAACAAAATATTGGAAGTATTAGCTGGTGTGAAAAGCAAGAAAAATAAAGAAAAGCTATCTGAATTGGAAAGGCAGAGTTAAACTTTCACTATTTGCAGATGACATGATTTCATATCAAGAAAACCCTGAAGACTCCCCAAAAATATATAAATACAGTAACGTTTCAAGTTGATTTTGCACAAAATCATCATACAAACTCTATTGCACTTCTAAATGCAATATAGAATATAGTTAGCTAGCAGAGAAATTAAGAAAACAACCCCAATTGCTATTGCAATATATAGAATAAAATACCTAGGAATAAATTTAACCAAGAATGTCAAAGACGTGTACACTGCAAACTATGTGACATTATTGAAAGAAAATGAAGAAGACATGAATAAATGGAAAGCTATTCTGTGCTCATATATTGGAATAATTAACATTGCTAAAATGTCTATATTACCTAAAGCAATTTACAGATTCATTGTAATTTCTGTGAAAACCCCAAGAACACTTTTTCACAAAAATAGAACAAAAAAATCTAAAATTCAAATGGCAGCATCAAAGACCCTTAATAGCCAAAATAATCATGAGAAAAATAACAAAGCTGGAGGTGTCATATTCTGATTTCAAGTTTGTTGCCAAGCTATAGTAAACAAAATAGCGCGATATAAACAGAAAGGTAGTGGAGTGGAACATACAGTGGAGCAGAACTGAGAGCCCAGAATGAAACTTACACATGTATGGACAATTATTTTTTGACAAAGGAGCAAAAAATAGTACAGTGGAGAAAGGATAGTCTCATCAATAAATAGTGTTGGGAACACTAGATAGCTTAAAAAAAAAAAAGGAAAAAGAAACTAGACCAGTATCTCACACCATACACAATAATCAATTCAAATGTATTGAGCCATAAACAATAACCAATTCAAATGTATTAAGAACTTGAATGTAAGACCTGAAACTATAAAACTCCTGAAGAAAACATAGGCAGTATGCTCTTTGACATGGTACTAGCAATATCTTTCTAGATTTGTCTCCTCAGGAATGGGAAACAAAAGCAAAATAAACAATGAGATTACATCAAACTAAAAAACTTCCACACAGTGAAGGAAACCATCAACAAAGCAAAAAGACAACTTACTGAATGGGAGGAGATATTTACAAATTATATATCCTATAAGGTTTTAATATCCAAAATATATAGAGAACACATACAAGTCAAAAAATATTAAATAATGGGCAGAGAAGGAGTTCCTGCTGTGTCTCAGCGGGTTAAGAACCTGACATACTCTCTGTAAGGATGCAAATTAGATCCCTAGCCTGGCTCAGTGGGTTAAGGATCTGGCATTGCATCAAGTTGCAGCATAGGTTGCAGATGTGGCCTGGGTGTGGTGTGGCTGTAGCTGTGGTGTAGGCTGCAAACTGCAGCTCCAATTTGACCCTGAGTCCAGGAACCTCCCTTATGCCACAGGTGTGGCCAATAAAAGAAAAAAAAAATGAAAAAGAAAATGGGCAGAGGAAGTGAAGTCATACTCTTCCAAAGACACATAGATGGCCAATAAGCACATGAAAAATGTTTAGCATCACTAATTAGGGAAATGCAAATCAAAACTACAGGGAGGTATCAACTCATAATTGTGACATTAGTTATTACAATAATGCAAGAAACAAGTATTGACAAGGGTGTGGAGAAAAGGTGACCCTCACACAATGTAGGTGGGAATGTAAATTAATACATCTGCTATGGAAAACATCATGGAGGTTCCTTGGAAATTTAAGAATAGGACTACAGTATGATCTAGCCACCTCATTTCTGAGTGTTCATGCAAAGTATACAAAAACATTAATTCAAAACGATATATTCACTCTTATGTTCACAGCATTACATGTTATAGTCAAGATATGGAAACAACCTAAGTATTCATTAATGGATAAATGGAGTACCATTCAGCTATTTAAATAAAGATGAAATTGTGCTAATTAAATGGACCTTGAGAGTATTATGCAAAGTGAAATAAGTCAGTGAATGGCAAATGCCATATTTTTTTGCATATGGTGAGTATGAAAACAAAATAAATGAACAAAACAAACGTGTAGATACAGCAAACAGAGTAGTGATTAATGGAGTATGGGGGTATGGGGAAAATGAAATGAATAAAGGGGCTCTATTGTACAGTGATGTATGAAAACTAAATTTTTTAATGGTGAGCATGCTATAGGGTATACAGTAGTGGAAATATAATGTTTTACACAGGGAACTTTATAAAACACAGGGAATGTTTTAAAACAATGTTATCTTAAAAATAAGTCTCAGGAATACCCATTGTGGCTCTGCAGAAATGAACTCGACTAATATCCATGAGAATGTGGGTTCAGTCCCTGGCCCCACTCGGTGGGTTAAGGATCCAGCGTTGCCATGAGCTGCAGTGTAGATCACAGATGTGGCTCAAATCTGGCATTGCTGCGGTTATGTAGGCCTGCCACTGTAGCTCTGGTTCGACCCCTAGCCTGGGGAACTTTCATATACAGCACCCGTGACCCTAAAAATAAAAAAAATAATAATAAAATAAATAAATTTGGTAAATGAGTGAATGAGTAAATGAATGAATACATGACCTTTGAAATCAAATGATTGAGCTGATATTCACTGGAGTCTACCAATTAAATTTTTAATTCTCTTCCTCAGTAGTTTACCTATAAACAACCTTTATGACAAGATATTCCAGAGCTTCTAGAATACTATAATTTATTTACCAATAAAATCATAACTCCTAAAGGGGTCACATCTGCAAATGGCTTATTATTTAATAGTGAGGTTTTTCTATCCTTATAGAAAAACACATTGCATCTATTACCAGACAGCCATACTGGATCCCTGATCTGGCAGCTTGCTAGCTGTTTAACTTGGGGCAACACAACATCTCTATGACTAAGTGTCTTCATCATAAAAATGAGAATTTTGTAGCATACTAACTCTATAGAGTTGCTGTTTAGGATTAAATTGTGTAAGTGATTGGAAATATGTCATAGTTATTTTCATTTCTGTTTCAGATTACATTTTCCTGCTGTTGGCTCCCCCACCACCATCTTAGAAAGCATATTTTAGAAGACATTAGTCCTTTGTGGCTGATAATCATTTAGCTTATCACTTTGTGAAAAATAGCAGATAATGTAGATATTGAGTGGGCTCATCTTCCTTGTAATTTAATGTGTTTAAATGATATTTGGTCCATGGATAGAAATAGGAGATGTGTAACTAAAATTCCTGAGTACCTTAGGAATTCATTGGATTCTTGGTCAATGAGATTATTATAGACATTTGAGAAAAAGGCTTATAAGATAGTTACCATCTGAGAAAATATGCTTTTTATTCAAGTACCAAGTAACCTTAGATACTTATTTTGACAATGATTATTCTTCTTCTTAATTCAGAGGACGTTATCCTTATAGCAATGCTAACCTTAGTGCAGCTTTTTAACATTTAATACATTATGAGTGTTTAGACTGTGATTATAGCTGTAGAATTTAATAGAGTATTTTTATTGTTTATTTTGAGAATCACAACAAACTTATCAACCTACAAATTAGTGATGTAATTGACATTTAACAGACCAAAGCTTTATGCTAAGCATATAATAAAATAAAACTTTCATTTGTCCTTTATATTATTCCTGGTGGAAGCTTAATTACAACTTGCATCCATCAAATAAAGACAAAGTTAAACACCATACCTTTCAATAATATTTATTCATGGATTCCCTGCACAACAAAATATATACCAGAGATTTAGCAATGTGCCCTAATCTCTCTTAAATTGAAATATGTTCAAGAGAACTATTAGAACACAAAATAGATTCAATAAAATACAACACAACAATAACTCCTTTTTTTGTTTTGTCAAATAGTTTCAAAAAAGAGACAGATGAAAAATGAAAAACATCTGTTAAAAAACAAATATGGCTTTGTTCTAGCACAACAGAAGTATAGCTTTAGTTATAAAATAAAAATACGTTTGAAGAGAGGGTTTATTTTCTCATCAATATGCTACTGGTCCTGTTTTTCTTTTTTTTTTAATTTTTATTTTTATTAGAGGATAGTTGATTTACAATGTTGTGTTTAAGGTGTACAGCAAAGCGATTCAGTTATATGTGTATGCAAGAATTTTTTTCAGATTCTTTGCCATTTATAGGTTATTACAAGTTTGAATATACTTCCCTATACTATCCTGTAGCTCCTTGTTGATAACATATTTTATATATGGTAGTTTATACATGGTAACCCCCAGATCCTAATTTATCCCCCCCCCCACCTTTCTCCTTTGGTAGCCATAAGTTTGTTTTCAAGGTCTGTGAATCTGTTTCTGTTATTTAAGTATGTTCAATTGTATCATCTTTTAGATTCCACATATAAGTGATATCATATGATATTTGTCTTTGTCTGATTTACTTCACTTAGGATGATAATCTCTAGTTCCATCCATGTTGCTGCAAATAGCATTATTTCATTCCTTTTTATGGCTGAGTAATATTCCATTGTGGGTAACATAACTGAGTGGTAATGTTTTACTTTTGTGCTTGGCAATAGTCATAATTTTCGAAGTTCAAAACTTCTTGGGGTCTCCTCTCTTTACAGGGTTAAATATAAATTGTCTCCAAAATCCATACAATACTAAAAAGTAAATATGATAGAGCCAGAGTGGAACAAGTATAGTGAAGAGATAATAAGTGGAAATAAGTATGAGGAGGCTTCCTTCTTTTCTTTTCTTTTTTTTTTTTTTTGTTAATTAAGGAATGGAAATATCCGAAAATCTATATAGGGCAATACTGAGCCTAGAGAAAAAGACCGAGTTTCAAGCGATCAATAAATAAATTAGGTAAAAGTAATTGTTCAAGTTTATGTATTAATTTTATTCATCAGGATGGGTGATATGAATGAGATATTTTTGGGGCAGAATTATTTATACTTTATTTGCAGAGATATTTCTATACTAATGACTAAGTGAAGAAAGGAAGAGATTAATACATAAAGGAATAAACACAATAGTCACCTTTTAGTTGGTTCTTCTGATGACATCAGCGAACTAATCATAATGTTCTAATACATGGTTTTTAAGTAAAAAACTGCGAAACTCATCAGTAGCCAGGTGGTGCAAAATAAATTTTAAAATCATTAAAGGTTTTTGAAATTTTTCCAGTACCCTTTTGCAGGTGTTTTTAATAGAGAAAATATGCCCATCTGCGAATGTTTACCCACAAAGACTGTTTCAACAGATCCATAGATTCAAAACAGCCTGACATTCAGCAGGCTTCTATTATGTGCATAAGCATATGTGATTAATTTTATTTACAGTAGTTTATTACTGTGTGTGTTTATTCATGAATGAAACAATGGGGGAAGATATGGATCCAGATGTCTGTGATTTAGCATTCAAGTTATTTGGACCAAGTGACTAAGCTCTTACGTACTTCTTCAAAAAGGGTTTTATGACAGTTATGGACCACCTAGAGCTCAGTGTTGTTGCTGATTGCCTTTTCTACAGAATTTCCCATTCATGGAAAGCATTACTGCCTGCTGTGCTACCTGAAGCTATTTCTTTACTGAGACACTGCTGTGGTGCTGATCAAAGCCTTTAAGTGACTCTGGAGTTGATATGAAATGTGTGGAGGAAGAAGGAGTAGTACATCATCTCTATTTTTCATTTGCATGGTTCTCCTCTCTGTTTTCACCTTAAAACCACTGAAGGTGATTGTTAACACTGGCTGGAACTGAGTCTACCAATTAAATCAATATCTGGGTTGTGGGGAGGGCATCAGTCTTATATATTAATTTATTTATTTTCACATCTTCTCAGGTAATTCCTCTGTGCTGTGACAGCTGAGAAACCCTGCTATATATAGAAAATAAATTATTTTGAGAGAAATATAAAGTATTTTAAAATACCAAACATGAGATTTTTAAGAAAGACAAAAAACAGGGAATTGTCAACTAGAGAAATACACAACATCAAAGTGAGAGTTAAGTTTTATTGGGGGCAAAATAGGATTTACACAAGGGAGACAGCTTCTCAGGTAGCCCTGAGAAATGGCTCCAAGGCGGTGAGGGAGAAGCTAAGATACATAAGAATTTTTGTAAGGAAGGGCAGGGAGCAGGAACAAAAGAGGCCTGGGCTCACTGAAGTCATTCCTTTGATCTGCACCTCCATTATCAGGGCCAGTATCCTGAGTTTTCAGAGCTTTGCAGGACTCACTGGCTCTCACCCTTGAGACATTATTTATCCTTAATTACAAACTGGGCTGAAATACCCCTCCCCACCCAAGGAGGAAAATGGAGAATATCAGGTTGTTCAAAGGACAAAGGACAAAGATGGCGGGGGGGGGGGTGCATGCAACATACACACATTTTACAAAAGTTTGTTGCTGATTTCGAAGGTTACTACCAGTCAAAAGAAGCAGACATTAGCATGAAGGATTTGAGTATTTCTAGATAGGAGGAGATGCAAGAATTTGGCACATAAAATCTTCTAAAAATATCTGACTGTCTGAACTAACATTTACACTCACCTTATTAAATAATTTCTTCCCCTTCTCAAAAAAAAAAAAAAGTAGGGAGTTCCTGGTGTGACTTGGCAGGTTACAAACTCAACTAGTATCCACAAGGATGTGGGTTCGATCCCTGGCCTCACTCAGTGGGTTAAAGATCCAGTGTTGTTTTGAGCTGTGGGATAGGTCGCAGATGAGGCTTGGATCTCTCATTGCTGTGGGGTTGTAGGCCAGCAAGTGCAGCTCTGATTTGACCCCTAGCCTGGGAACATCCAAATGCTGCAGATGTGGCCCTAAAAAGAAAAAAAAAATGTGGGGTGGATATTTCCAATGGATGTAGTTGAAAGCTTTTGCTCTTGGATACTTTTAGCCAGCATCCAGTTTTATCTTTAAATGTACAAAGTTGCAAGAGTTGATACAGCATTAGAAAGAAGTATTCACTACATCAAATTGTATGCGTTTATATGTCCAATCAACCCCCCCAAAAAATCCAGTTATCAAAACATAACACATCTGAGAAAAGAGAGGATTAAAAAAATATCTGCAAATATGCTCAGTTGTCTTTGACAAAGATTTAATGATACTTTAAGAGACAGAAAGAATGATCAGAACAACAGGTGCTGAAAGATAAGGTCCTTTATGCATTGCACAAAGCAAAAATGGTAAAATACATCCGAGATCAGATTAGTCAAGGAGAGCACAGATCATCAGAGTCATAGATGATCTAGAATCAATTCAGAAGACTCCGACAGATGGAATTGTATGAGCTGTGGAAAACTGAAGTAAAAATTGGGCCTGTAAACCTGAATACTGTTCTATGAATCTGGAAAATGGAAGTGATGTGGAAGATAAATTGAAATAAGATGAGAGTGATGGTGAGGGGATTGTTTTGTCATCAGGAAGGTTTTGGCAGTCTTGTTAGTCAAAGTAAGGTATGAAAGTTGAGCAGGTAATATAGAATAGTTTACACAGAACTGTGTGGCAAAATACTTACATGGGCTAGGGAGATGAAGAGAGAAAGAGTTTTAAAAATCCTTTAAAAATAGTTACAGGGAGTTTCTGTTGTGGTAGAGTGGAAACAAATCTGACTAGTAACCATGTTTCAATCCTTGGCCTCACTCAGTGGCTTAAAGGATCAGACTTTGACATGAGCTCTGGTGTAGGTTGCAGATGCATCTCTGATCTAGTGTTGCTGTGTTTGTGGTGTAGGCCGGCTTCTGTAGCTCGGAATAAACTCCTAGTCTGGGAACCTCCATATGCCCCTGGTTAAGCCCTAAAAAGAAAAAAAAAATTGTATAATTGTACGCATTAATTTGTTTGGACTGCCATAACAAAATACTGCAAGCTGGATGGATTAAACAAAAGAAATGTATTGTGTCAGAGTTATAGAGGCTGAAAGTCCAAGATCGATATGCCGGCAATGTTGGTTTCTTTTACGTATGTTTGAAAGAATCTGCCCATGCTTTTCTTCTAGCTTCTGATGATTTTGCTGGGCAATTTTTTTTTTCCTTTTCAATGTTAACTGGCTTGTAGAAACAGTACCTTGAGCCCTTTCATCTTTACATAGTGTTCTTCTATATGCACGTCTTTGTCCAAATTTCACACTTTTATAAGTCATATTGGCTCAGGGAAGCAACTTACTTCAGCATGACATTATCTTAACTAATTGCATTATTTGTTGTAAATACTTCTAGATGAATTTATAAAATAAACAAGATATGGAATAAACACCCAGATAAATACAAGGTAGGGAGTTCAGTATGTGGAGGAATGAAAATGTGATATGCTTCTTGTCAAAATAAGATGGAAATATATTTGTTTCTGTGTATTAAATCTTTCTGAGTTTTTAGTGGAAAAGAGTTTTAACATGTACAAATTCTAGGTTAGAAAATGCATCGGTACTAGAAGTTTGTAGGTCATTCCAAAAATAAAACATAAAGGGCTACATAAATATTAAAAACATTTTTATAATGTATGTGTTGTTTAAATTCCTTCATTAAAAAGCCGAGAAAGGGGTTTCCATTGTGGTTCAGAGGGTTAAGGACCTGATGTTGACTCTATGAGGATGTGGGTTTGATCCCTGGCCTGGCTTGGTGGGTTTAAGAATCCACCTTGCCACAAACTGTGGCAGCTGCAGCTCTGATTCAAGCCCTGGCCCAAGAACTTCCATATACCACATGTGCAGCCACGAAAAAGAAAGAAAAAAAAGAGAGAGAAAATTATGTTAAAATGAAAAAGAAATCACATATTAACAAACATCTAAAAACAGAACAAGAAGTTTTGAAAATTAATGAATGGAAAATAATACATCAAGCAAGTAAGATTATCAAGAAAGCAGGTTAATTAATATTAATGTCAGCCTAACCAGAATTAAAAGTAAAAAAGCTTACAATAGCACCAATGGGAATATTTCCCATTAAATTACCATTTCAATGGATAAATTAAATATACTATTTAGCAAGAACTTGCTGTAATGATAAGCATGTGCACATCAAAAAGTATAGCATCAAAATACGTAAAATTAAAAAGTATGAAATGACATAGTGAAATAAAATAAAAATTGAAAAATTAATCTTCCAGGAGAAAATAAAATATTTACATATGTAGCATATTTTAATAACATAATTTTTAAGCCTGATCAAATAAACCTATTGAACTTTACCTAACAATCAGAGACTATATAACCTTCCTGGGGTGCATGTCATCTTGCAGGAGAGTCTTCAAAAAAAGGTGAGGCATAACCATCAAAATGAAGGAATGAGCCATTTCTTAAGATTCATGATGTACAAGGGAATCTGGGAATTAAGATTATCAGGTATATCGATCTAGATGTTACTCATCTGATGTCTCATTCTTTTCCATTCAGGTCCCTGACCTTGATAGAAAAGGATATTTTCAATGGGAGTATAATACTCTTTGGAGTTGACTATATTTACCATTGAGTCCTGACCCTGAGACCTGATCTCCATCCTTCTCTTGGGCTAAAAGCCTGTGGAATGTATGTAAAAGAACATACATTAGACAGAGGGAGACGATTAGACAGAGGGAGAAAATTCAGTCCCAGTGAAGGCTTCAGTTATCCCTTTGAAAATGATGTGGAAACAGGAAAATTCCTGCATTAATCATTGCTGGCGCCAAGCCAACCTGGGAAATAGGTTTAATGTGAGGTCATAGATAATCATTCTGGATTATTTTAATTTTTTATACTTTTTATATGCATAGCTGTGTTTAATAAAAGTGGATACCTTTTCAAAATCTATTTTTTGATATCAGAAAACATCTGCATACCTGAATGAAGCATGCCTGGAATTTCAAAGGAGGCTTTAAACACATGCCCTGAAGTAAATGAAAGAGTTTTCAAATTTTTATTTTAGCAGTTGTGTCATTAATAGCCATCAGAGTATATACGATTTTTATTTTAAAAAATGTGATTTAATGACAATTCTATTTTGAACTTTAAGCTAATTAAAATATTGTTAAGCATTTTGGGATATGGAACAGGAAATTCTGATAAATTTTCTAATGTAAGTATTGTAATATTTTTCGTAAACTAAAGGAGTAATGAAACCATTCACCTCTACAACTTTTAGGACAAGTCATTTATGATCCCAGAAAAATTTTAAAACAGATCAATGAAAATTTAGATCATTTCCAATTGTGTGTGTCACTTACAAATTGATGTCAAATTTAAGCTTGGCAGGGAATCAGTTTCTACCCATGTCCCTTAGCACATATCTAGCATTAATAGATGTTCCCTAATCTCTGCTTTGCATTTCATAACTCAACAGAGGTAAAAATCAAGGCTATTTTAAGTAGTGTTGTTATTGGAGTGGTAGGAAATAGGTTGAAAGGCTACATAACTGTAGACACATAGCTAGCTAGCAAAGTTACAACTTTGACAGTTTGCTGTGATAGAAGGAGAAAACAGTTTTCGTATTTTTAACTAAAATCTTTAGCTTCCTGTATCTTAAGCAGATTTAATTAAAAAGTGCAAAACGTATCAGGTGAACTTAAATATAAAGGTAGTTCAGTTAATCTCAACAGATGTATTTAAGATATTTTTGAAATCTATTATTTAAATTTTTATACATACATATAGTTTTAATGGCATTTTAGCTTTCATTAATGTGGTCCTAACTTTTTAAATTTTTTTTCTTTTTAGGGCTGCACCCTCAGCGTTTGGAAGTTCCCAGGCTAAGGGTTTAATTGGAGCCATAGCAACCAGCCTCATGAATACTAGTTAGGTTCATAACCGGCTGAGCCACAATGGGAACTCCCTGCTATATCATTTTTATAAGCAAAGAATTGGCACTAACCTACCTCCTTTTTGCAGATTATGGTGAAGTTTGTATGTATACTTTTGACAAGATATTATGTAGTAATCAGAAGGAAGGAACATTCCTTCAAATAAAAGCAGGTATTGAAAATATAATTCTGAATGTAAAATAAACAGGAGATAAATTTATAACAGCTATTATTTGTAAAATGTGTAAGTGTATAGATCAATATTTTTGTACATATATTTGTATATATAAATATACATTGGGGTTATGTATGTGTTTATGCACGTGTGCTGAGTTAAATAATCAGATCAGCAGTGTATTCAAAGAAAATATATTAAACAAAAAAGATATGGTTCTCGAGTTCCTTCCATGGCTCAGTGGGTTAAGAATCTGACTGCAGCCGCTTGGGTCACTGCAGATATGTGGGTTTGATCCCTAGCCTGGTGCGGTGGGTTAAAGGATCTGGTGTTGCCACAGTTGTAATGTGTGTAGGTCACAGCTATGGCTTGGATTCAGTTCCTGGCCTCAGAACTATCATATGCTATGCCTCGGCCATTAAAAAAAAGAGAATGAATAAGTTATGGTGCTGATAATGATTAAGGATTGGGACTACAAGTAAAAATTAAATACATTTTGAAAAGGAAAGATGATGATTAAGGATTGGGACTACAAGTAAAAATTAAACACATTTTGAAAAGGAAAATGTTAGACATCAATAATAGTATATCATAAGCCTATGTATTTGTTGAACTCAGTTCTTTACTTCAGAGTATTAAAATAAATATCTAAAAATCCAAACACATTTAATCTTGGCCTCAAGCATTTTTGGGAATCTTTTTAATATTATGGTAGTCTCTTATGCATTTCAAAATCCTTCTGAAACATCCTCCCTCTTCCTTCTTCTCTTATAGGCATTATTTTGACTTCAGAAAATGTCTCCAAATCTTTTGTTCCTCATATCCTTTTGTTGTGAATGTGGTAATTGTAGATTCACCAGTAGTTATAAGAAACAATACAGTACCCTTTACCCAGTGTCCACCAGTGGTAACATCTTGCAAAACTTTAGTGCTATGTATCACATCTAGAATATTGACACCGGTGGTTAAAATACAGAACATTTCCACTACAGCAAGAATCCCTCCTGTTGCTCTTTTATAGCCACACATTCCCTACCTCTTTAACCAATGACAATCACCAATCTCTTCTCCATTGCAATAAATTTGTCATCTCAAAAATGTATAAATGGGATCGTACACGATTGACATTTTCCACATGACTTAATTCTCTAGAGATTCATCTGAATTATTTTGTGTATCAATATTTTTTTTCCTTCCCATTGCTGAGTAGTTTCCCATGGTATGTATGTACTACAGTTATGTTTTTAACCTTTCACTCACAGGAGGATATTGGCTTGTCATCAGTTTTGGCTAGTAGGAATAGAGCTGCTATATTTATGCGCAGATTTTTGTTGTTGTTTTATTGGTTTCTTTCTTTTTTCCTGTTTTTTTTTGGTTACTCCCTAGGCATACAGAACTTCCTGGGCCCAGGGGTTGAATCCAGTCCACAGCTATGACCTACTCCACAGCTGTAGAAACACAGGATCCTTTAAACTCACTGCACCAGGCTGGGGATCAAACCTACACCTCCACAGCAACCCAAGCCACTGCAGTTAGATTCTTAACCCACTGCACCACAATAAGGATTCCACTGTGCTGGTTTTTATGTAAGCATAAATCTTTATTTCTCTGGGCTAAAGAAATTCCCAGGAGTGCTAAGAACACTAAAAAAGAAATATTTGGATGCACTCTCTCTCTTCCATTTTCCCCAATCCTCCCATTTAAAAAAAATTAATTTTACTATTTACAACATCCGAGCAAATAACTTATTTAATATGCTCTTTCTTTCTTATGTGTCATTTTTTAAAACATAGCACTCTCTATTTTGGGTGAAGCACAGTTTGATCGCTAGGCTTCAGAACTAAAACACTGTTTAGCACCTCATTTAATTATACTGTCTGTGGTTTATCTGAGGCTGTCTTGATTACCAACTAACATTTTATCTGTCATAAATGAAAATACCTCAGTGGGGGAACGATCTTATTTCTCTATGACCTAATCCATTTGGAAGTAATGTTTCAGTTTTTGTACTAAGTCATCTTCTACTTTTCTTGAGCTGTTTTAAGAAAGTTTCAGGTAAATTTTATCAGGTAAATTACTTTTTCTTCATTTAAAAACAGAAAAAAAACTTTCAGTATTACCTTATAAATTCCATATGAAATATAAATTTTGTTTTTCAAAGCTACCCACAAATAACAAATTTATTTTGATGTTCTTTAATCATGACTTAAAGCATAGTATCTTGTGGTACTCCCTACTGTATACTATTTAAAGGTATAAGCATACAAATCTCTTCTTGGACATAAACTTTCAGTTTTTGTAAAGTGAACTTCCTACCTAATTTTACCTTGTTATGTCACTGATGCTATATTTCCTGCTATAAAAGAGGTATACATATTTGTTCATGTTGTTTTGCCTTAATCTCTTTTTTCTATAAAATCAGAAAAGAAACAAATGTTGATAGTTTTCTCTATTTTTGTTGCTTTTCCCAGCATATATATATATTACTTCATATAATGTGTATCATATATTGCATTTACATACATATGCTAATATATATATATATATATATATATATATATTTCACTTTCAGGGTTCCAAAATTATCAAACATGTCTGGATCTATAATCTTAATATTTTTAATATGCATTTGACTACTGTTATTTCTTAACAATTTGTTTTAAAGAAACTGATGAATTAGTCTCTTATTCTCCTAATTCTGTTTCTTCTAAAGATTTTTTTTCTCACCTTGTTTTATATAGTTATCATACTGTGTGAATATCTTATTCCTCATTGCTTTTACTGCGTTGATGGAGGAGCTTCAGTAGCAACCCACATATAGCACAGCTGGTGTTTCCTAAAACTGCACTTGTCACAAAAGAAATTGATTAGAGTCCATAAGAGTCTCCTCAGGTTTCTAGTTGAAATCTTATTTCTCTCATTTCCCAATGGGATTTTAAAATACATGAGGGAAAATACTTTATTACTGAAATATATTAGATTTATATTAACTGTTTTTGAATATATTATTTCAATGCATTCTCCTAAAATCTTACAATAAAATTGATTTTGTACTAGAAGAAGAAAAATTAGGACTATTTCTTATTCAGTATTTCAGATTTTGTTGGTTTAAATTTAGAATATTTCCTAAAGCCTATGCAAAAAACCGACTTCATTGTTAAGATCTGAATTTGAAATCAGATCAGAGAAAAAGCAACCCAAAATAGATAAATAGTTTAATGTAAATCAGGAAACACGTACTCTTAAATATAGTATACTATAATTATTCCATGTTTTAAAAATCAATATTAAAAAGCAAATAGAGAAATGTGGGTTAAAAAGAGATATACCCTGCTGTATGAAGAGTATTCAATGTGATTTTAACAGAGTTAAGTAATTTGAACAGATTAGTTGTGTTATTGAGCATATATATTTGGTCACAATATATATTACTTCATATAATGTGTATCATATATTGCATTTACATACATATGCTAATATGCTGAACATGCATATAATAACATAAAAAACTTTATCACATAATGCCAGTATTATTATCTTTGAAAATCATGTGGGAGTTCCCTTCATGGCTCAGTGGTTAACAAATCCGACTAGGAACCATGAGGTTGCGGGTTCGATCCCTGGCCTTGCTCAGTGGGTTAAGGATCCGGCGTTATCGTGACCTGTGGTGTAGGTCGCAGACGCAGCTCGGATCCTGCGTTGCTGTGGCTGTGGTGAAGGCCAGCAGCTACAGCTCCTGTTAGACCCCTAGGCTGGGAACCTCCATGTGCCAGGGGTACGGCCCTAGAAAAGGCAAAACAAAAAGACAAAAAAAAAAGAAAAAGAAAATCATGTGGATCAGTAAACAGCAAAAACTTCTTTTTGAGAAACCAGACAATTTTCTTGTTTTTATTTCTCAATTTCACTTCTTGAGTTTATCAGAGTTACTAAACTTAGGCTAGAGGTTTAGTAAATTGTTTATAGTTTCATTTGAAAATGTAGAAATAGTATATATTAAGCTGCCCTAATGCTTATTTAAATTTATAAATAATTATTTCCATTATGATACCAAAATAGACTACTAATACAATACACAAAATTATCTGGAAAATAGACTCATAAAAACACTATGCTATTTATTGGTCAACATTGTTCAAGAAGCAATATCCTAGAACTAAATTTAACAAAAGCTCTTAGAGACATCTCAGATATGAGATTTTTAGGATGAGAAACAGAATAAATGATAGAAAGCTGAGCCCCTGGAGTTAGTCAGTCAATATTGTACTTTGGTCCTGTCATTTTCTTATAATAACTGACAAGATCTTTTACTGCTTTCAATGCCCAGAACAACCTTATTGTCATAACTTGTTGACATGCACAGGTGGAGGAGATACGGACCTTGCTTGAATAAGCAAGATTCTCTCAGTGACATATGCAAGTAAAACATATTGGCTAGAGTGTGCCAGGATATTGCAAGAACAAGCAATTAAGCATTCTTAGACTCTGTGCACCTGTGGCAACGCCAGTTCCAAATTCATTAAGCAGGCATTTGTGTCCAGAATAGGATGATCTGTTTATTTTTTATTTGCTAACATGAAAACTAAAGCTGATTTATACATTGCTACAGTAAATTAGAGAAGAAAAAGTTACCATTTCAAGAAGTTTTAGCTGTTGTCATTTTTTGTCATGTTATTTTTGTTTGTTCCTGATTCAAAGTGAATTTTATAGATTTAAATGATCTGTATGGGAGAGGATTTCCACCTCCTAACATAATTTTCAAAGTATTAATAGCAACAGTAATAGTTAACCATTACTATTAACCTTTGAAAATGTGATGTAAGCTATAAAATCTTTTCTCATAAAGTTCATAAAAATCTAATATTTTCCACATATTTTAATAAATATTAGTTAAGATATAGTCAAGTTTTTTTTTAAGTGATTAGAAATGATTTAAGATAGAAGCTTGTCTCTCAAGAGTCTGGCCTCAGAGGAATAGATGGGCTGTGCTCTAGATTCCATTTTTCTTTCATTGCTAGAATCTAGTTTGTTTAGAACATATCTATGGTTAAAATATGATCACTTCTATCTTTGTACTTCAAACAGGAATAATAAGGGAGAGTGTGGGGTACAAGTAACTTCATTTAATGATTTTTAAGCAGTGGGTGTGCACATCATTTTTACTCAAATACAGTTGATCAGTACCTAGTGGCACGGCTACCCCTCCCTACAAGGGCAACTAGGAAATAAAATCAATAACTGAGCAACTATGGACTCAGGCTAGACCTTGTCAAAAGCAGCATTATTCATTAATAGCAAACCTGCAATAATTGGGTTCATAGAACTCTGAATCTGTGGACAGTTTTCAAGGACATAAACTCCTTAATATGTCTTGTAAATATGTTCAGATTTAAGCATTTTTTGAGAATATTAATCTGATCCTAAAGGGGCTTCCTGTCCCCCCCAAAAAAAATTTAAGAAAACACTCTCTCTTCCATTGTGCCCTTATCATCCATTTTTTAATGTCAAAAAACCTGGAAGTAATTATTGATATTTCTCAGGTACACCATCCTAACACCCAGTCCACATATTCTCATTAGTTCTTCAACCAAATATATCTCCATTGTCTTCCACAAACTTCAACTGTTATCAATCTAGTCAAAGTCATCAAGGTAAAGATATCATTTTTTTACAACTGGATTATTCTAAGAGCCTACTACCTGGTGCCTTTTTGTTTCTTTCTCATCTCTTCCAAAAGCAAAGCTATATATTTTCTAATTTAAAAATGGAATAATATAACTTACAAATGTAAATGTTGAATGATCTTTAGATCATATTTAAAAATTATTATGGCATACCAGATCACACATTCAGGCCACAATCTCTCTAATGTAATCTCATGCCAAACCCCTCTCTTCCTTTTCATCCTCCGGCTTTGAAATCTCTTTTCCTTCTCCAAACACACCAATCTACCTCCCATGTGAGAGCTACTGCAAACGCTTTTTCTTCTACCTTAAATGCTTTCTCTCACTCACCCTTTGAGATGCCCATCCTTTCAAGATAGTTTTAATGAAAATTAGTATAGATATATTTTTAATGGACATTATGGATTTTATGCTTAAGCTAATTTATTTGCATTTGTTGCATATCTAGCTTTTCTTTTTCTTATACATGTCTAATTTGCCTAGATAATGAAAATGAAGAAGTGTCCACTAAATTTTATTACCTAGATTATAATGGTTTAAGCCCCTGATGACTTGATTGATGACTGCTTACCTCTTCTCTGGTATCAAACATGGTCCCAAATGATTTTTGAGGATGTATAAAATGGAGTGTCTGCCATATTAAGCACTTAATAAGTTGAAAGTTTCTGCCAAGAACTGATTTATTTCAATTTTCTTCCCCTCCTATTCTGTCTTCTCCATCTAATTTCATTAAATTGTGCTTAAGATACTGAAGGTTGGTATTTAGACCACCTCCTGTGCTCAACATGAAGCCATTGTTACCTATCCCAAGTATTTACTTTCCTGTTTTCCTCAAAGATATCATTTTCTAATTTCCTTAAATTGTGCTTAAGATACTGAAGGTTGGTAATTAGACCACCTCTAGTGCTCAACATGAGGCCATTGTTACCTATCCCAAGTATTTACTTTCCTGTTTTCCTCAAAGGTATCATTTTCTATTGCTCCTGAAGAGTAATGAATTATGTAAGATAAAGTTTGCCAAACTTTGGTGTCTTGGTCTCAGATCTACATTACTTGTAAGTATGTAAAGTACCATCTAATATTTGCCCTAATATACCATAATCAAATATTTAACTTAGAATGCTTTCAATTCCATGCAATAAAAATAACCAACAAAAATAGATTAAAAAATTTAAGTGCAAAGTTTGTGTGAAGAATTCTAAGCATAAAAAGTAATATTTTGATAATAGGAAAATTACTCATTATTTTCACAGTAACCACAATTTATTGTACACACACACATACATGTACACACATGTATTTGTTTCCATAAAGAATATAGATAAACTAATATAAACCACATGTCCTCTTATCTTGACTCTAAAGATAGATATTAAAATTCTCTATTTGTATGAAATAGATATGAAGTAATGCACAATATAGTTCAGAGAATATAAACAAATACACAAATGTAGTCAGAAAATTTAATCCACTTCTTTTAATTGAAAATGAAAAAAAGCTAAAAAATATAAAAGTTATTCAAACCCAAATAAATAAGGCAGGTAAAATAATATAAGAATAAGAAATTAAGTTATTGAAAAAAGAATATCCTGAGACAGACTCTCACATATGGAGTCAACTTATTTATGACATAATCAATATTGCTGTGCCCTGAGAAAATGATGGTCTTTTCAATAATTAGTGCTGGGTCAGTTGGTCCTTTGGGGGGGAAATTGGATTCCTAAATCACAATATTCATAAGCATCACTTTCAGTTGGATTGTGAATATAAATGTGGCAGATAAAGCAATAAATTTTCAGAAGCAAACACATGAGAATATCTTTATGACAGATGGTAAGCAAGGATTTCTCAAATAGAGCAGAAAAAGCTTTAACCATAAAAGGAAAAATTATAACACTGACTATATTAATGATTAGATCTTCTGGTGACCAAAATATTCCATTTATAGAGTGAAAAAAAACCTCACAGTAAGAGAAGATAATTGCAATACTGGTATCTAACAAAGGACCCATACCTGTAATATGCAAAGAACTCCTAAAAATTAATAAGATAAAACCACCCTGTTCAGCAGCAAAACAAACAAACAAACAAACAAAAAAACACACAAAAAAAACTTAAAAAGTTAATAGGTACTTCACAAAGAGAGGCTATCTAAATAGCCAAATGATACACAAAAATGCATTTAATTTCATTAGTCATTAAGGAGATATAAATGAAAAACCCAGTAAAAGACAACTACATACTTGTCAGAATGACTAATAATAATACCAAGTGTTACTGGAAATTTGAAAAACCTTCAAGTCTCAGATACCAATGGCTACAGAGTAAAGAGACAAAATCATTTACCAACATGCTGTTACCCAGTAGTTTTATTCCTAATTATATTTTCATCAGAAATACGTGCACATATCCAACTACAATGAATTATTAGAGGGTTCATAGTAGCAATATTCAGAACTGACAAAATCAATGTGAATGAAGAAACCACTACTCCATAAGTGACACAGATTCAGTTACCTACAAACATAATATTAAAACAGAAACCAGATGCAAAACACAGGAACTGTTCAATTCACTGAACTAAGGTCTGTAAACAGCAAATCTAATCTATGACGTTAGAAGTTGGAGTAGTGGTTATCTTGGGAGAGATAAAGGGAACAGGTACAAGGGGATTTCTGGAGTTCTGGTGATATTAATTTATTGATTTAAGTGCTTGTTGTGTTTGGTTGGTGAAAATTCATCCAGCTGTAGCTTTATGATTTCTTTGTTTTACTTTCATATAAAAATTACATAAAACATTTTACAATGTATTAAATGTGACTAAGTAAGAAAATAATGTTATTAGTTGGTAACCATATAGGTTTTTTAGACACAGCCACAATATTTTTGTTATTAAAATAACATATATTTTAACTCAAGGAAAATAGTTTAAGAAAAAGATCTTCAGATATTTTAATCCAGAAAGTCTATAGTTGATACTATTATATTACCATTATATTACATGATATGTTCATAATATCACATTAGTACATCTTTCCATAATAGCGTCAGATTATTCTGCTAAACTACAAAATAAACCAATCAGTGTCAAATAACCAATGGCCAAATGGGATTATCTCTGAATTTGTTCTGCCAAAAAAATAAAAACTGTTAAAACTGGACCAAAAAAGATACTATTTCTAAATCAGAGACCCAAATATTGGACTGTGGTAGAATGCAAATTAACTCAGTCTAAGCAAGGTGTGAATGAAATACAAAGAATATTTTTATATTTACACACACACAAAAATGGAAGTTTAAGAAATCTCATGATTTAAAGTATTTGATGATGATTTTTTCAGGAATTGAAGTCAAAGAAAGAAAAACAGCTAGAAAGAAGGTGAAGTGTGAAAAAGTAAAATTAGAAAAATGAAATTCTATAATTAGTCATATTCTTAACTAGTCTATGGGAAACTAATTTCTTAAATGTAACTAGGTAAATGTGAAAAATATGCAGAGTATATCATTTTAACAAACCAGAATCCTATAGAACTAAGAAAAAAACGGAGTTATTGGAGTTCCTGTTGTGGCTTAGTGGGCTAAGAACCTGACATAGTGTCCCGGAGGATGCAGATTCAATCCCAGGCTTCCCTTAGTGGGTTAAGGATTTGGCATTGCCTCAAGATGCAGTGTAGGTGATAGATATGGTTCAGATCCGGTGTTACTGTGGCTGTGGCTTAGGCTGGCAGCTATAGACCCCTAGCCTAGAACTTTCATATGCCGGAGGTGTGGCCTTAAAAAAAAGAAAAAAAAAGGAGTTCTTGATAAAATAGAAATGTTAAGCCTTGAGAAGAGAGGGTACATCATTCAGATTAGAAGCATATTGGTTATAAGAGTGATAAAGTTAATAAAATTATCACAAAGTATGGAAATATAGTTGAGAATAAAATCATAGATATGTCATCAAATATGCTAAATAAAATGAAGGGCATCAGAATGGAAAACTTCAAAACTGCCTTTCCCATAGTAATAATTCGTTGTCATATTTGCCAACTATACAAAAGAAGGATGCATTTGAAATATCTTAATAAGAATCCCAAATGCCACTCAAAATACTGATATGATAATTTATAGTATAATTTTTGGTTGAAACTAAAATAAGAAATGACAGTAATAATGGAGACAGACATGTTTCTTTGCTTGGAATATATATCAATCAATAATTGTTGAAAAGACTGATTTTAAAATATATAGTGCTACTGCTTGATAGATATATCAGCTTTTTTTTCATATGGAACTTTTCATATACATCTAAGATGAGATTTTGTACTGAATTGAAGGTGATATTCTATATATTTTTATTGTGTTCAAATTAAACAAAATAAAAATTATGGTTCAAAGGAAAAGTAGGTTTTATTATATTAGATAGCTTTAAGCAATAGACATATTTTACACCTGAATATCAGGAACCTTAAACACCAAGACAGTACACATTTTCCATCCCAAGTGTGTTAAACAGATTGTTGAATATATTTAAATATATTAATGAGAGTATTAGTATGAATCCTTTATAAAATGCAGTTAAATTCCCATTTGAACAATTTTATAGTTTTAACAGAGTAGGTAGATCAAGCTAGAGTTTTATTAAAGATATCAATTAGAAAAATAATAGTAGTATAATATATCCATTACTTTGTTGTAGTATATTTAGATTAAACATATTTGTGTGTTACACATATATATTTATATATCACCAAGCATCCCCAACTGGGAATCAGTTTCTTAAAATCCCTCTCTCTCTCTCTCTCTCTCTCTCTCTCTGTCTCCCTGTCTCAACCTCTGTCTCTCAGATTTCTTATATATTTGGGCGGGGGGCACCACAGCCCAGCCAAGCTGACATAAAATTAACCATCACATTGAAGGGAGCATTGAAAGGCAGGAGGAAAGTGGCCAATATGGCCCATTGGCTCAGCAGCTAGTAAGGAATTTTGAAGGTGATAAATGCTTAATTTAGCACTTTGCGTGTGTGTGATGTTTGCCATGAATACCTTCCTCCACTTCTCCTATGTAATAATAAGAAATAACCACTTGATCTACTAATGCATTTGAGTGCAGTGAAGAATCTAACTGGAAAAAGTGTTTTTTTTTTTAATGGACTTCTATAGCTCTGAAAAGTATGACAGCTATAGAAGTCCATTAAAATCCTCCCTAATAACGAATGTACAGCTTGTCATGGCTACCCAGCTGTAATACATAGTCCATGTTCTCATCAGTAGATATAGCCATATGTCTAGGTTCTTACCATAGGATGTAAACCACTTGCAACTACCAGCTTTAAGAGAAGATGTGCTCTTACTCCACGTTTTTTTTCCTCTTTCTCTAAAACAATAATCTGGTACATGTATATGAATTGAGTTCAGTCACGTAGATGATATCTATGCCCTTAAATGTTTTGCTTCCTTTCGCTCTTAAAAATCACTGAGGGCTTGAAGGGCTTATGATTCTGTGGGTCATATCTATTAATACCTGTTGTATTAGAAAACAAAAGAGAGAAACTTTTAAATATGAACATACTAATTAATTTATAATAATAAATTAGTCATGTGCTTAGAGTAAATTGCACGTTTTTATGAAGAACAATTATCTTTCAAAAATATTAGTGAGGAAAAGCATTTTAGACTTTTCTCATACTTCCCTACATGTTTAAAAAAAGGGTGGAACAAAAAACTTCACTACTCTAGCTTAGGTATTCTGACTTCATAATTTTTTTTTAATTTTATTTATTTTACTTCTCTAGCTATAGAGGGATGTATTAAAGAATGTGATTTTTTAAAATATTAAAACCCCTCAAATAATTTATGATGCTTTTAAAGCAGATTAAACAAATATAATACTCTTTAATCTTACCGGGAGATTAATGGCCCCATAATTAAGATTACACTTGTAATGCAACTAAACACAGTTTTGGGTATATAGGTGCTTCATTAATGTCACCTTTCCTTTTTTTTTAATTGAAGTATAGTTAATGTATAATGTCTTAATTTCTACTGTACAGCAAAGTTATTCAGTTCTACATATATATATTATACACATACATATATACACAAGTTTATTCATTTTAATATTCCTTTACATTAGGATTTATCTCAGGATATTGAATATAGTTCCCTGTGCTATACAGTTGACCTTGTTTATCCATTCTATATGTAATAATTTGCATATGCTAATCCCAAAATCCCAGTCCATTCCTCCTTCACCCTTACCCTTGCTTGGTAACCATATGTCTGTTCTCTATGTCTATGAATCTGTTTCTGTTTTGTAGATAGGTTGATTTGTTTCATACTTTAGATTAAGCAATATATGGTATTTATCTTTCCCTCTCACTTACTTCACTTAGTATGATAATCTCTAGATCTATCCATCTTGCTACAAATGTCATAATTTTGTTCTTTTTATGGCTGAGTAGTATTCCATTGCATATATTTACCACATCTTCTTTATTCATCATATGTCAATGGACATTTAGGTTATTTCCAAGTCTAGGTTATTGTGAATAGTTCTACTATGAAGCTTTTTGAATTATAGTTTTATCCGGGCATATACCCAGGGATTGTATTGCTGGATCATAAGGTATTATTTTTACTTATCTGAGGAACCTCCATACTGTTTTCCATAACGCTTGTATCAGTTTACTTTCCCACCAACAATATATGAGGATTCCCTTTTCTCCACACCCACTCCAGCATTTGTTATTTAGACACTTATTTAGAGACTTATTATTTGTTATTTAGAGCCATTCTGACTGGAGTGAGGTGATACATGATTATAGTTTTGATTTACAATTGTGTAATAATTAGCAATGTTGAGCATCTTTTCATGTGCTTATTGGCCACCTGTATGTCTTCTTTTTTAAAAAATTTTATTGTTATTATTTATTTATTTATGTTCTCTTTTTTTTTTTTTTTTTTTTTTTTTTTTTTTTTTTTTTTTTTTTTTTTTTTTTTTTTTTTTTTTTTGTCTTTGGTCTTTTTAGGGCCACACCCATGGCATTTGGAGATTCCCAAGCTATGGGTCTAATCAGAGCTGTAGCTGCCGGCCTAAACCACAGCCACAGCAACACCAGATCCAAGCCGTGTCTGCGACTTACGCCACAGCTCATGGCAACACTGGATCCTCAACCCACTGAGCAAGGCCAGGGATGGAACCCTCAAACTCATGTTCCTAGACAGATTTGTTTCCGCTGCGCCACAATGGGAACTCCCACCTGTATGTCTTCTTCGGGGAAATGCCTATTTAGTTCTTCTGCCCATTTTTTGATTAGATTATTTGTTGATTTTTGTTGTTGTTGTTGAGCTGTATGAGCTGTTCATGTATTTTGGAAATTAAGCCCTTGTTGGTCACATTGTTTGCAACTATTTCCTTGCATTCTATAGCTCCTCTTTTCATTTTATGTATTTTGTTTTCCTTTTTGGGGCCGTACCTGCAGCACATGGAATTTCCCAGGCTAGGGGTCAAATCAGAGCTGCAGCTGCTGGCCTACACCACAGATGCAGCAACAAGGCAAGATCCATGCCGCATATGTGACTTCATGCCACAGCTTGTGACAGTGCCGGATCCTTAACCCACTGAGTAAGGCCAAGAATCAACATACATACTCATAGATACTAGTTGGGTTCTTAACCCACTGAGCCACAACAGGAACTCCATATTTATGGTTTTCTTTTCTGTGCAAAACTTGTAAGTTTGACTAGGTCCTATTTGTTTAAACTTTTGTTTTTAATTTTATTGCTTTGAGAGATTGACCTAAGAAAATATTGGTATGATTTATGTCAGAGAATGTTTTGTCTATGATTTCTTCTAGGAGTTTTATGGTGTCATGTCTTTTGTTTAAGTCTTTATCACTTCATAATTTTATTAAAAGTTTTCTTTGCACGTTTCTTATTAAACATTTTCTGTAAAATGTTAAATATTTTTTTTCAGGGAAAGAAAAAAATAACATATAGAATCCCTGACAGATTGTTACATTTTATATAAAATGTACTGAAATGGTCTATTATTGTGTAACAAGGTTCTATCTAGAATTTATGCTAGATGAAAGATCTGTAGCTCTTTTCTACTAGGTACTAAAGCAGTAATTTCGTGGGATATTAATTGTTTCGAAGGTAATATTGATAAGATGTATTAGAGGATGAAGTGAGTAGGGTGCATAAAAGAAAAGTAAGGCTGGAATTCCCTTCTGTTATAGTTGTTTAAGGATCCAGCATTGTCACTGCAGCATATCAAATCACAGCGTCTCAGGTCATAGTGTATCAGGCATGGGTTTGATCCCTGATCTGGGAACTTCCACATGCCATGCACATGGCCCAAAAATTAAAAAATTAAAAATAAAATATATATAAAGCTGAAGTTGAGAGGTACTTAGAAAGAGTCATAAGGACTTTGAACCGGGGTGTTCTCCTACTTAAGGTCAGGGAGGAAACAAAGACAATTTAAATTCTCACAGTACAAGTTGCACTTAAAAAGATTTTCAAAAAAATGGAAGCTTCTGGCTCCTACATGAACAAATTCTTCAAGTAAAACTCACTATAAAATATGTTGTGATAGAAAACTTTGGTATATGCTGTTGTGACAATCCTGTAATACTAGACAACACAAATACAAAAGCATTATTTTTATTCACTATATGGAGCACATTTGGGGTACATTACAGTGTATAATATATGTAAAAGTGTTACAAATCTTTTTTCTTAGGGTCTTTTGGTTGCTTAGTAACAAAGGGATGGAAGAAGTGGTAAAAATAGGTCACCATTAAGTAAGAGATTTTCTTGTCTTTTATATCAGGAAATATTGTCTGAGGATAATAGTAGATATAAATCATGGCTATGTTGTGCCTTATTCTGAGACAGCCAAAGCTCTGTAAGCATTGCAATCTTTTCCATCATTCTTTAATCCTTTTTCCCCCTTTTAGGGAGATGTTAAACATAAAGTAAGCTGTTTCTTTTAAGCTTCCATGAATGTTAACATTTTTTTCTTAATAGTCTGTGAATACTTCAAATTGCATATGAAATGAAATAACACTCATTGCACATTTAGAGGTACTGTCAATGTTCATTGCAACAATAATCACTATTCTGGGACTTCCAAACACAAATGAGTCATGCTTTTTCTGCAAACAAAATAAAATATAAAAGGTATCCTTCATTAAATCTTTTATTTTATGTTAATGGTAAATGTAAGTTTCTAGGACATTTAATTTAGACCTTTTTAGATAATCACTATGCAGGTGTGTTACATTAATTATAATCACATTAGTTTAGTGATATTCTAATTATGTGTTTGTTTGCATAACACAATTTAGCCTGAAATCATTGAGGATTTCTTTTCTTAGATCTTAGAGACATAAACACTATAATGATTTATTTTCCATCCTGAAAAAGCATGACTTTGGTTCTGCTTCCAGATATTCAGGTATTAATTAATGATTGTGAATAAAGTACATTTAAAAATCTAAATATTAGAAGGCACTGGAGAGCCATCCCAAGGAAAACAAAACAAAACCCTAGAAATGCATAGATGCTTAAGAGAAGGTAACTGTATAATACAATATTTGCATTTATGTGATTTTCCACATAAAGGAATACTGAAGTTTGCACAGTTAGGGGCAAATATAAAGCTAGTGAAAAGTCATGATATTTCTAGTTAAAAAGTTAAGAGCTTCCAGAGCTGTTACTGAATAAAGGGACAGATTTTAGTAGGAAAATGTCATGAAAGGGGAAAGCCCCACATAAGTGGAAGAAATATCAAACTTCTAAGATAAAAAGAATAACTGAAAGATTGAAAAACCTAAGCAAAGATTTCAGCTGCTGCCTACCACAGTGAAGACAATGCTGCAGTTTAAGTCCAATAAAGATAAGTATCACATAGACCAAAACTATCAATACACAGAAAAGAACAACAGAATCAAGCATTTCTAAAAATTTGCCCTTTGTGGTGTCTAGTTTAAAGTAAAAATGAACAAGCAAAAGTATTAGGCATGAGAAGAAACATTAAACCATAGTTAAGATAAAAAATCAGTTAATAAAAACTGATTCTGAGTTGGCACAAATATTGGAATTAGCAGTTAAGAAATTAAAGGAAAATAGGAATAGAATAAATTAACAGGTAGGTAACTACAGTAGAAAACAGAAATTATTTTTTAAAAATATAGAAATTATAGAACAAAACTATGAAAAAAAATCCAACAGATTTTGTTAAAAAAAACCAATGGATAAGATTAGCAATAGACTGGAGATAGTAGAAAAATGGGAAATTGAAATTGAAGATAATCCATAGAATTCCAATGTCTACGCCAACTTAAAACAAATATTAAGAAAGGAGCCTAAGATGAGGAGTGGCATCAGACATTTAACATATGTACCATTGAAGCTTTAGACACAATAGGAAAGAAAATAAAATATTTTTTGAAAGGCTGGAAAGTTCCCAAAGTTTGTGAAAAACAAAAACTTTCATTTATAAGGAGTTTGACACTCCAAAGCAAAATAAATAGAAAAAAATACTAATATTAACAGGTGCTCGTTAAAAAGAGGTAGGAAAAATTGAAAGTAGTTAAACAAAACACCACTTTACATATTAAGTACAGAGATACAAAAGGATGGCTCAATTATCTTATATTAAAAAATTAGAAGGCAGAAGACAATGGAATGGACCCGTTAAAATTCTTAAAGAAAAATATCAGCATATATTCCATTCTCATTTTGAAAACTTTCAAAGTAGAATCAAGATTATGTAAATTGCTATGGCATATAAGAAAATTAATCATTACCCAAAACATGAAATTCAAGAGTAAAACCTCTAGGATGAAATAAAATGACAAAGATGGAAACATAGTTCTGTAGGAAAGAATGAGGAACACAAAGAATGATAAATAAGAATAAAACATAAGGCTAAATTATTTTCCTTCCATTATTTAAAAAAATATTTCTTTATTGAGGAGATTGTAAACTACATAGATACTTTAGATATACGATTCATGACAGTTATAAAATAATCCATAGCTATAAACAGAACTGTACTGAATCAAGCTTCTCATATTTGCAGTAAGATTGAAAAATATTTACTCTAAATCAACTTTTATAAAGGATATTTTCCCCTAAAACTACTATAAGAAATAGTGCAAAAAAACCCTGTAGAACTTTATAGAGTAACTTAAATGCCATAATAATTGTATAAATGAGGAAGGAACAGAGGAACAAAAGACCATACATCTGCTTCAGACTCCAGTGGAGTAGTAGGGACTGGATGTACCCTCTCCTTGAAACACCCTAAAATCTGGAAAAGTTAGATTCCCATTTTTGTACCTGTACCATACTGTAGACTTGTAGTAGAGTCTTAAGTCAGGGAGTGTGATTCCTTTAGATATGTTCTTATGTTTGTTTTGGCTGTTTGAGATCTTTTGTTTTTCCATATAAATTAAAAATTATTTGTTCTATTTCTGTGAAAAATGCCATTGGTATTTTGATAGAGATTGCATTAAATCTGTAGACTGTCTTGGTAGTACGGTCATTTTAACAATATCAGTTCTTCTATTCGAAGAACCGGTATATCTTTCCACCAGTGTGTTTCATCTTCAGTGTCTTTTATTAGTCTCCCATGGATTTCAGAGTACAGGTCTTTTGCCTCCGCAAAGTACAGGTTTTCATACTTTAATTTTAAAATATTATTAATGTTCCATGGAGAGCACAGTGAGGACTTCGAACATAGATAAAAGAGTATAATGTCTTGTGCTCAAGGCTTTATTGCTTCCTGATGACTCAATTCCATCAACAGGGTCAAGAAAAACACATTCAAAGTAAAAGTGCACTCTACTCAAGAGGCGACAAGAGTGAACCTAGAACTTATACAAAAACTAAGCTTTGTAGTCACATCACAGGGATGAAGGGGAAATCCCAGGCCTACTCCTTTCTCCATCAGTGAACACAGAAATGACTAGAGTTCACTAAGACTAGTTTCATTGTATCTTTTATCTGATTATTTCAGAAGACCACCACTCTACCCTCATTTCCCTTATTTTAGTTCTACAATTCTCCATACACACTCCATGCTTTCCCATTTTCACTAAATTCCTCTGATTCTGAACCCTGTCAATTACCAGAAAAATTCATATTTTCTACCCATTCTTAGAATATTTCCTGCTAGTTCTTGCTCTGTAAATCTGTTACTTCCATGAAAATACTTCCCACAAAGCCCTTAATTTTTTCCTCAGTTTTCCCCTTCATTTTTGTACCATGGAAATTGGATGTAGGTAAGAGGTATCCTTGCTTCTCATGGACCCTCTCCAAGAAATCTTTCTCATAATCCTCAGTGGTAAGGTAGAGGCCTTGGTTTCAAGTCTCATGTTGTATGATTATATTACATATGATGTATATAACTGTTGCTATTGTGTTTTTTCCATACGTTTAGTAGCTGTCTCGATGTATTCGTCCTCACACTATTCTTTCTCAGTTACTGGAAACTTCACTCTACATATAAATAATTCTTTTGGCATTCTTGTCACTCAGTTCTTTGAATTCCTTTCCTCCAATGATCAGGACCTTTTCCTTACCTCAGTTTTTTGCTCAGAGAGTGCATACAACAGTTTAAAACTTATTGTAGTCTTAAGTTCATGTATACCAATCTGGGAATCACTATATTTTCAATTTATTCCCTTTTGAACTCTGACTCCAATAATTGTTCTCTTATCTAGTACCTCTCACCTATTGATCCTATCACTTTAGCATTGTTCTTCATCTCCTTGAATCTTTGCATGCCTCTCTGGCCAGCTTAAACAGCATGGTAAATCATTATAGTCAATCACTTTTATATACTCTTCACTCCCTTGCTCTGTTGAAGAAAGGGCACAATACTCAATATATGGGAAAAAAAAGCTTAATTTATTGCCTCTAATCAAGGGAGAACTGCATTGCTAAAACAATGTCTCTGAATGAAGCAAACTGTAGAACTTAGTAATATTTGAAGAAGTACGGAGTTCAGGGTATTGTATGTACTTTTTGTAGGTATGCTAAAATATTGTTTTTTCAATAACTTTAATCAATCTTGGATATATTATAACTTGATTTATAGACCCAATTTCAGTTTATTTCATAATGATAACACATTTCCAACTCTATTAATAAACACTTTTTCTTTTATGCAATATAGGAAATGGTCTGAAATGCAGTATCTTTCAAGTACTAAAATTTTACACATGTATATATGTCACTTAGATCTCTGATTTATTTATTTCTTTTTCTGATTTAATATTCATATCCTATAACTGAGTATCTTAATGCATCTTATTAGGGTATATATTTGATAGGTTAAGTCATTATCCTTGATCATCTTCTTATGATACTTAGCTAGGTATATTTTTGGCCCTTAACTCTGTCATGTAAAATTTAAAACTATAATTTCTAGCTCTAGAAAAAAACTTATTGGAAATTTTATTGTAATATTATTTAATCAGTTTGAATTCTAAAAAATTAACATCTTTGTGATATTGATTTCCTACTTTTGAAAGTTACATAAACACACATAAGTGTTATATTACTTATACATTATTATATAGTAATAATACAGAATATATATAACATAATGTTATATTATTATTTATGTGAATATATGTATCATATTTATTTGTTTTATTTTTAATCTCAAAAAACTTTGATAATTTTTCTATTGGACTCTTTCACATTTTTGTTAGATTGATTTCCAGGAAATTATATATTCAAATACTGCACTAAATAGTATGAAGTTTATAAGCAGATTATTTGTTGATTGTAAATATAAAAAATGCAACTGACTTTATTGTTCATATATCCAACTGATTTGCTAAACTCTCTTATTTTAAAAGTGTCAATAGATTCATTGGGTATTATATAACAAAAGTATATTAAAGTACTGAGTTTTATTTACTCCTTTCCAAGCCTATACCTTAATTACTTTTTGTTTTTTTGAACTGATTAGGGCTTACAATATCATTTTGAGTAGAACTGATATTGGTGGGCTTTTTATGTTATTCTTAATTTTATAGAGAATATTTTTAATCTTTTCCAACTTAGGACTAATTGCTCGGATGTATTTGTATGGCAAATGACATTTACAGATATTTTAAAACGGTATACCATTCTTGCAAAATGGAATTTAAAATTTAATGACTGTGTATTATAACTGATAGATTTAATTTATCTTTTATTTTTCTTTTACAGACTTTTCAAACTGAAACCTGAAAGAAGTTGGCCTGTGACATTTTGCCTGATTTTGTTATTAGGTTTAGCTGATCTCCTTGATTAAGTTGTAAGAAGTTTCCTTTTTTTAATCAAAAAATTAATATAAAATTAGGATGAGTTGTTCTTAAAGTTAGGTGGATTTCTCTTATGAGATTACCTGCGTTTGATATTTTCTTTCTGTGAAGTTTAACCACTGCTTACATTTATTAAATACTTATAGGGCAGTTCAAGCCTTTTTATTTCATCTTGAATAAGTTCTGTTGAGATTTTTTCCAGACATTTCCTCATTTAAACTTTGGCTTAAAAATAGATGGCATGTAGGAGTTCCTCTCGTGGCTCAGTGGTTAACCAACCTGACTAGGATCCCTGAGGATAT